>PITA01014600.1:0-31375 GCA_004023965.1 Spilogale gracilis | reverse complement strand
GTGAGCACAGGAGACAGAACAGAAAGGGTCTGGGAGGCAGTGAACATACTCCGATAGAATAAAGGTGGACCCTCGTCTTGATGCATCTGTCACGAGCCACAGGGAGTACGGCTCCAGGAGGGAACCCTAACGTCAAGTGTGGGCTCCGGGATAACGGGGTGTCACAGAAGGCTCACGGACGCAGCACACGGACCATGACTGAGGGATGATCATCAGAGAGGAGCTGTGCATGTGTGGGGTCAGGAAGGCTCTAGAGCAATGTACCTTCTGCTCGGTTTTGACGGCAACTACTCTAGAAAAGAAAACCCACTTCAAAAGAGAGGGGAAAGAAAGTAAGCTTTGTGTTTATATTTGTTGGTAAGCAGGACTTCTTTGCAATGTTATGGATCACCCTCCTTAAATAAATGGCCTTGCACACCTCCCCCCCACTCTCTGTCAGAAAATTCTCTCTGGATTCTACCAATGTCACATTGAACTGAATTCTCTAGAACCGTCGGCCATCCACGTGTCCCTCTCCGCTGACGCCCAGCCCCTCCCTGACTCACCGCTGGGATGCTTGCCGGGCCGCACTGTCTTCGCTTCACGTCCTCATGCCCAGCAGCTTGCTTGGGGAGAAGGACCTCTGCAAGCCCAGTCCTCCCACCCAGAATGTGTGCCCCCACCAGGCCAGGCCCCAGGCATCCTCAGGTCACTGAAAATGGCACTTGTTTAGGGAAGCCTCCCATGACCCCTGCCCCCTGCCCCAGACCCCCTGTGACGCCCACTCTTGCAACCTCCTTGCACTTCTCTTCCAAAACGCTCTATCATGGTGGACAGCTATAAATGCGTCACTTTTAATGATCACCTGGCTAATGTTAAAGGCAGACTCTGTCTGTATTTCTTGCTTACCATTGGCTCCCTGACCACCTTAACAAATACTGTTCATTAAATAAATAGATGAATGGAATAGGGAGTCATATAAGAAATTTATACTTTAATCATTAGGTCATAAGGACCTGAAAAGAATGAAATTAAGTAGACTGAGCTGTGCAAAGTGTTCACCTTCCCTGAGAGGAGCTCTTAGGAAGTAAGTTCATTATTTTGTTTCCTGTAGAGTTCAAGAGATTCACCATTGCAAGATCAAAAATGGAACAAAAAGCTTGCATTCAGAATCAAATACAAATTATTTTAGAAAAAAATCATGCTAATTATCTTTTTACAGATGCACATAATTCAAGTTATCTAAAGAAAATTTATAGCACAGCAAGTGCCAGACTCTGCCATATGGGAAAACATTACATTTTATTAACATGTTACTATGAATTTTGACAAGGAATATTCTAATGAGTTCTGTATGTGGGAGCGCACTTGATCAAGACAGAATTTGTACTCCTCAGGGTCCTTATGAGAAGGGAGGGAATGACCACAGGATCAGAAGTCCTGGCTTCTCTTAGGACACTCCAAGCCGTGTCTGCCCGCCCCCTCGAGGAGGGCATGTTTTCACGGATGCACTCTTGTGAGCCAGGATTTCACATATGTGTTCCCTAAGCCATATTTCGTATTACAATGTATATTTTCAGGACAGAACTCTGGGAAGGTGGGCAGTCTCCACGGAAGCACATAAAACCCTGGAAGACTTCAAGACAGAATAAATGATTTGTGCCGAAATAAATCCAGCCTTAAGTGGGTTTAGAGGGAGCCTCTAAGGTAATAACGAGAATTTAGTAAATGAGTCATTTTGCAAAGGGAAGCATAGGAGAAGAGTACCTATTATAAATCGAACAGCTACAGTATTGTTGGTAGGAAAACTGAACAACATAGAAATGTTTCTGTAAATGTCACTCTCCTTCACGGCTTCCCATGCATCACTCTGAAATGTTTACTTCACGTGTCAATTGTGTGACAGTTCTTCCAATCGCAGAAACCTCTCGCCAATGGCGGTATCGACTGGTCTAGAAAGTAAACCCATGCTTGTGGACTACAGTGGCCCGTCCCGCGGGGCAGAGGCTTTGGGGTCATTGTGTAAGAATGACCACCCGCTTCCCCAGTGTGGGTAGAGTACTCTGTTCTCAAGCCTCTCCTTGAAGTCTTCCTGACTTGAATAATCTGTGTCTAAGTGATGTCAGAAAAGATAAGACTGGGAAGTGAAGAAAAGGAGCGGCAGAGGGAGAAGTGGACAGGACAGGGAAGAAGGAGAGGAAGAGCCCACAAAGCCTGGGGTAGACGGCACAGTGGGTCTGTGGGCATAGCGTGAGTTTAGAGACTCCTCTAAATGAAAAATGATATAAATAGAAGAGCAGATACCAACATAAAAGCAGATTTTGTTTGACATCGGGAGGCACAGGCAAATCCGCAAGGATCGGATCACTGCAGCCCAAGCTTACAGAAAGCCCCTGGCGGGAGGGCCACCAGCAGCTCAGGGCGCTGCCCCAAGGGGGCCTCCAGCAGGGGTCTCAATGCAGAGGCGGCAGGGTCTGAACCTCGGATGCTACGGTGGGTTATGTAGTTTCAGCTCAGTCTCCATGGCAACCCCCAGGGCTGTCCAATCTGGGGCAGGGGGTCCCCACTACCGCTTGAGCATCCCAGCTACACCTGCGGTAATCCACAGCAATTAGAGACACAATACAGAAAAAAGTTCTGGCAGAAATGAGAGGAGCGAGGAGTTCTAGAAACAAGACGTAATGCCCAGGATCCACTTTTGGGGACGTAGAACATGTCCTTTCGGCAACCTTAGGCAAAACCGGGAGACGCTGCGCTTCAGTGAGACGCACAAGCTGACCGTCCTCTCTCCCCGGCTGGGTGAATGTGGCACCACGACTGCTGACCGGTCACGGCGGTCAACATTTCCCGCACGAGAGCCCGGTCACAGCTGTGCGTGCTCTCACCAGTTAAACTCCCGTGTGTGCACTGTTGCTTCTACATCGGTGGGGTTTAACCGCCACTCATAATGTGATCGATACGGGGGCACCTGGCTGACCCGGTCAGCCGGCAGCCTGCCTTCGGCTCAGGTTAGGATCCCACAGTCCTGGGATTTAACCCTGCCTTGGGCTCCCTACTCAGGGGGGAGTCTGCTTCTCCCTTTCCCTCTGCCCCTGCTCCTTTCCTCTCTCTTTCTCTCTCTCTCTGTGTCTCGAATGAATAAATAAAACCTGTAAAAATATTTTAAAAAATAAAATGTGATTATTATAATTAGACAAGGATTTGGCATTGAAAGGGAAAATCGTGGTGTATGCAGAAATGCAAATGAAGAAATGAAGAAGTGTAACCAATACTTCCCCAAGACTGAACTTTCATATTCTCTTGCGACTAGTAACCAATACCTTACAGGATTTAAGCAAGCAATAGGACACAGTAGATGAAACTGTCACATGATTACTGCTACATGAACAAAAGGGATTACAAAATGCAAATGAACACAAAGAACACGTGTGGAATCTGGTAGACACTGAGGTTCTCCGGGATGGACTCGGGGGGTCTAGATCTGACCCCAGACTCTGTAGACTGACAGATGTCCCAAATGTTTCTTAGAATGTGACACTTGTGGTAAACTCTAGGACAATCGACTGTGAACTCTGGGGGATTATGGAGTGAAACTCCAGTGATGAGAGATACAGAGCAGTTGTAGAAAGCAAATAAAAGCATGAAAATGGTCAGAGCAGAGACCTGCAGTCTAAAAAGCGTAAGGGAGAAGGGTGGGTGAGAGGTCCCTGGTGTGCCAACATTGGAACCGTTTCGACCCCAAAGGGAGAATTTTGGGACACACAAGAGTACTGGTCGGTGCCAAATCCTGCCACAGGCTCCCCTGATGTCCCCAGGCCATCCTGGGGACATCCCATGGCTGAGATGACAATTCCCGCTGAGGGTGCAGAGCGTGGACTGTTAGAGGCGGAGTTCCGACTCCACCTTTCCCCACCTAGAAACGGTACCCCGGGAAGAGAGGATACTCCAGGGAGAGCCCCACATCGAGGGGCAGGTCTGGCCCACGCTGGGCTCCGAAGGGCCAGCCTCCTTGTCCCGGTCAGGATAACTTCCCAGGCAGGCCAGCTCCAGACCCGCCAGCCCAACTCCTGCCCTGGGCTGCGCCCTTCACTCCCCCTCGGGGGCTGATCCTACGAACATCACCCAGGCGGGTTCTGAGCTCACATCTCAAAAGCTTACACTGTGCTTCATGAATATCACAACCTGTGAAAAACAATCGCCTTCCCATACACGTGCAGAAGGAAAGAGTTTTGTCTAACTGAGAGGCTTTTGGAAAAAGCCCAGGAACAATAAAGCCAAGGGGACAGGAAGCATATCTCTTGGAAAAGGCGAGGGTGTTGAAGGAATGAACCTAGCGGGTGGCAGGTAGAAGGGAGCCCTCCCAGGGCAGAAGATGAAGGTGGGGCCACAGGAAATCGCAGGGGAGCTGGGAGACATTCTGCCCCATGGACGGATCTCATTAAGACCCTCAAGGTCTTTCTCAGCAGGCCAAGCCAGCTTAGGATGCGTTACAACTTCACTTCCTGAAACCAAGAGAACTGTATTCTCTTGAAAGTGTTCAAAGAAAAACCTAGTATTGTTTCAAAATGTTTCAACTTGTTATTGGCGGCTATTTTTCATGTGTGCGTTTAAAAGCAATTTTGTTTTGGGGCCCCTGGGGGCTCAGTCGGTGAAGCGTCTGCCTTTGGTTGAGGTCATGACCCCAGGGTCTTGGGACCAAGTCCCGATGCGGGCTCCTTGCTCAGTGGGGAGCCTGTTTCTCCCTCTCCCTGCTGCTCTGCCTACTGGTGATCTCTGTCCGAATGAATGAATGAATGATCGATCTTTAAAATTTTTTTTAAAAATTTTAATTTTTAAAAGCAACTTTGTTGTGAGGCTGTGTTACCCAACAACCTAGAAACAAGAGAAATCCTTTTCCTTAAAAAACATGTCAGCACCATTCCAAAGTTCCTGTGAAGAATGAAAGTCATCAAAGCAGAAAAAAATGCAAGAGCTATGTGGAAAAACAATGTCAACACACAATTCTTAATTACATCCTCTTCTAGAGTTCTCTGGAAAGACGGGTGGGACAGAAACGTACAACTCGCTGAACTGTATGTGAATGACCAGCCATGTTTAGGAGGCTTCTGTGGTCTTTTCTTTCCCTAATCCTTGTTGTGGCTGCTTCTGTATTTTTCTCGTACCATGGTTTAAACATGAACAACGCAGAAAAATTCGTCAAGA
Source organism: Spilogale gracilis (assembly GCA_004023965.1). Taxonomy (NCBI): domain Eukaryota; kingdom Metazoa; phylum Chordata; class Mammalia; order Carnivora; family Mephitidae; genus Spilogale; species Spilogale gracilis. The sequence goes on along the minus strand of PITA01014600.1, from coordinate 26,194 downwards.
GAAATTCTAGCAAAATCTGCAAGCCTGCGGCCAGCCACTAAAACAATGACGTCATCAGCTCTCTTAGTTACATCAGGAATCAACCCCGTGCTACTTGGTGGGGTGCAAATATTGCCCTTATTCATAGCAACTGAAAACCAAAGCATTATTATATCAAAATGTTGTGAGGGCATTTAGAATTCTGACTCCGCCACAGGTAATCAGCCAAGCCGGGTAGGATTCCGGACCTCCCTGAGACTTTCTTTACTATGAGTAACATCGCCTCCGTGCAAGGCATTCGCTTCGGTGGGCATCTCAGTCGATTCTTCTCTGTGAAAGGATCAAAGTCTATCCAAATACGGCCAAGCTGTTCCCTAACCACAACCAGGACAAGAGGAGGGACTCAAAATGTGTTTCTAAATACCCAGTCAAAATGTTTGTAAACTGTAGAATCCTGACTCAGCTGATACCATATAATTACAAATCAGGGAAGACCTTTGAGGGTCATTTAATCGTCTTCTTGCTGAAAACAAGACAAATGGAACTCGTTAATGACATGTAATTGTCTTATAATACAAGGAACTTTCCAAGGGAAAGTTTCAGCATCTCGGTGACACACTGCCCTGTTCTCATCGAGTTTTCCATCCCCGAGACCCTGCTGAAACGTCTCAAACGCACTCAGAGCAAAGGGCTGAGGAGTTATTAAAGTTCAGACTCTCTGCCTGCTAAGATCCTCTTCTCTAATCAACAAAATGCTCTAATCGCTCTCTCCAAAACATGTAGTGATGAAGCAAAAGGTCCACACTGGATGAGGGTCCTCTTGTGTGAATACGAAGAAGGAAGACCATACAGACATCACTCGGTTCCATCATACTCGGGGTACGACCAAGAAGATGACGTGAACAACCCACATCTTGGAAGTGAACATGACACAGGGAACTTTTCAAAAAATGCTCACCAATGTCTGAGGAGAAAGGGCAGGTGCAGAGTGCGTGAGGAGGGAGGAGCCAGGCATCGCGGGACAGCACTAAACCTCGAAACCACGTCGCCTGGGCTCTCGGGACACTTGAGGTCACTCATCGTTGTGGATCTGAATCTTATGTCAAAGCCATCAGCTATGCTAATCCACACAAGGCTCTGGGGAACATTCTAGATCATTGTGAGAACTACGAGAGTTAACAGAGACTCAGGCCCAATGTTCTCCCTGTGTACATGAAGACACTGGAGCCCAGGAAGGGCTGACAACGCATTGCTGATTCAAACGAAAAGAATATTTTTTTTTTCTGGAAAGAATATTCTGATAGAAAGCATGCTTCACTTGGAGTCACCAGAACCTATTCCACATTCCAGGTCCCTATCACAAAATGCAAGCTTTCGAAAAAAATCAATTTCTTCTTTTCTAAAGTGACAAGAAGAGTATTTTTATGAGACAGACACAGAGATATTTATGAAGACCATCTGCGATCATTTCAAGTCAAAGTGGATGTCTAGCTAGCCAGAGACAAAACCCATCAATGTGAATGATTTGCACATAAGAGGTGACTGTTAATGATTTAGAAGGTCTTACAGAGGTCTAGAGTCCTGGGTGGCTCATGCATTTAACTATGGGGATGTCAGAATTCCAAGAGCCCTTAAGAAGTTTTGATATAATAAGAAAAAAAGTGGTTTTCCATTGCTTATGAGTAGGATCAATGTTACGAATTTCTACATTATTTGGATGTTTCAAGACTTTCCACAGGAGCAACGCCCGTGGAAAGCACGAAATCAGGACAGTTCTTTAATGCAGTGCTACACTAAACCGAATTCATAATCCATAAAAAACATGAAAATCCAGTAACATTGAAGACTACTTCTTTGGGGTTCCTGCACCCAATTCCAAGGTGGGATGGGCTGTGGGCTTCCCTACACCCCACCGGGCGGTTGTCAGCCATCAGGAGGCTGTGGGAGAGTTTACCTCAGTTCCAACACTGTCCACTCAGAGCCAGCAGCAGACTCCACAGGCAAGGGCCCTGGCCCCCGGGCCCCCCGCCCCCCTTCAGATGCCAGTCCCTGTGCTTCTCACCGCCATGCTAAAGACCCAAAGCTCCAACAACCCCTCCTTGGCTTTGGCTGATTTTTCGAGAGCAGCTCGCAGAACTCAGAGAAACATTTTACTAGGTGACCTTTTTAATCAAAGACTGTACCTCAGGAACGACCAGATAGAAGAAATACTTTGGGCAAGCTATGGGGAAAGGGGATGGAGCTTTCCGGCCCCCTCCAGGCTCCTCACCTCCCCATGTGCTCACCGGCCGGGAGCTCTCTAGACCCTCCTCTGTTGGGTTTTTCTGGAGGCTTCGTGACACAGGCATGACTGAGTAAATCATGGGCCACTGGTGACTGGGTCAGCCTGCGGCAGCTGTCCCCTTCCAGGATGCAGGGGGAGGGTTGCTGGTGCCCCCCATCCTTAGGTTACTACCTAGGGGCTTTCCAAAGCCACCTCGTGAGCGTAACAGAAGACACCGCCATGACTCTGCTCACAGGAAATTTCAAGGGGTTTGAGCCAGAACAGTGGATGAAGACCAAATACGTGAGAAATAAATTTTGGGCACCTGAATTACCAAATATATATTCCTTATAAATCACAATGTCACAATATCCTTCATGTTATTTAAAACTCAAAAAGAAACAGAGACTGAGTTTCCTCAGGCTGCTGTAAGAAAGTACCACAAACTAAGTGGTTTAGACAACAAAACTGACTCATAATTCTAGAGGCCAGAGGTCTTAGAACAAGGTGTCATGAAGGCCATGCTCTTGCTGAGGGCTCTAGGGGAGGCTCCACTCCATGGAGCCTTAACTTTCCAGGTTTCTTTGGCTCATGGCAGCCAGTCTAATCTTCACATGGCCTTCTGCTCGTGTCCTCACATCTAGGAGAATCTGGGCCCAAATTTCTCCTTTTTACAAGGATGCAGTCATAGTGCATTGAGGGCTCATCCGGCTCAGCACTGACCTCGTCTTAACTAACTCCGTCTCCAGCAACTCTGTTTCCTAATAAGGTCATTCTCTGAGGTACTGAAGGTTAGGCCACCAACTCGCAGATCTGGGAAACGGGACACAGTTCAGCCCACAGCACTCATGAAAGAAAATTAAAGCCATGGGACACATGCTATGTTGTTTGAAGGACACCTCAACCTGCACCCCAGGTGAGAACCCCTGCCTTAATATTTTCATGCATGTTTCCCACTGGCTTTAGAAATCATTGCCAGTTTTACTCGTTAACTTTGGACTCCTTGCACCTCTAGGCATATGGCAGAGCACCGTGTCTCACTCTGTCCCATCTGTCTCTCCATCTTGCTGACAACTTGTCCCTTGTCTGTCTTTACATAAAGTACTTAATTCTTAGAGCATATGCTTGCATCATAAGGGAAGCATGTGTTAACCATAAGGTAGACTGTTTCAGATCAAAGTCCTCGGGTAAACGGATGGCTCGGGTAAGTGTGGAAGGACCACACGTTCACAAGGAGATGGTCCTCATCCAAGACAGTAAATCTGTTCTTACCACGTTCTTTCCACCCTATGTCCATACCCTCAACTTGATGTTCTTTACTTTTGTTTCATCCCTGGACCTTGACTACTTATGAACTACCCTCTTTAAGGTTCTCCTTAAGGATTCTTCATCCTAGACTTCTATCCCTGAACACATATGGCCAAAGGAGACATTCACGGGCTCCTCCGCCATCAACCTGGAGCCATCACCTAGTTTCAAAAGAGGGAGCAGCCAACAGCTATCCCAATCCTCTCCTTTGACAAATGACTATGGTAAAACTGAGTACGTCCTCAGTAACATCTCTGCCATGGGCGGCACCGCTGACTCCTCTTTTATCAGCTAGACCTTCATAAATCCTACATAACCCTGAAGGAAGGCAGGCTGGTTAGAAGAAGGCAGGGGCAAGAGGCAGAGAACAGAGGACTGAGTGCGAGAATCGAACACATCTTATCTCTTACTGAGCAGAGAGAGGCATCAGAGAGAGACCTAGTGCATATAGAGGTCAACACCAGTGGTTCTCCAACTGGGGCCCTGATCCCAGAATCACCGGACGCCTGTTAGACATGCAAATGGTAGGGTCTCAGCCCAGACCTGCAGCATCAGAGACTCGGGAGGTGGGTAGAGAGAGCTGCATGTTGACAGGCTGGCTGGGGGAGCCTGACCTCCGCTCCAGCTGCTGAACCCCACTGGGAAGGGAGGACAGTTCCTCTTACTTTGCTATCCCCTACTCCACGAAATACCCCACCAAATGGTTCTTTCTTCTCTCGCGCCATGTTTACCAAGTAAACAGACTCCCCCATCCAGCTTGCAGACGTCTCCTGTGTTCCAGTCATTGAAACAGTGTTCAGCATCCTGCAATGAACTGACCTCTGGATGTGCGCACGCACACGACGTGGTCAGATCCCTGTCCGCACAGGGCGCTCAAGGCAAGCACACCTGGCACAGACCAGCCCAAGTGGCCTCCACTGTGGCTTGGCCTTGCCTCCATCTACGGGCCTCTTCATAAGACACAACTCTGGGAAGATGTTATTTATTGCTCAGGGCAACAGTGAGGACGAAAAGAGGGGTTAAAAGGCACTCTCGAATCTCCCTGGTATTTCTCGCAATAGATGCTGGGCAGCTGTGAGGCTTGACAGGTGTGATCGGTTGTTGTTGATAAGCAGTTCCCACAAGGCACGTTACCACCTGGCTTCTGGCATGCCGACCAGCCGAGGATTAATTTTAAGTTATCGAGCTAATGATTCACAAGCATTAACAGTAGCCAGAGAGAAGCTGTTTCCAGATCGCAGGAGCTGAATTCTACTGCTATGATGGCAAGAACCATTTGAAAATTTCTCCTTGCACGAATATACAATGCTTCATAAAGGAGAATGATTTTCTCCCATTTGCATTCCTACAGAATATTTTAGTAACATTTTTATAATACATTTAAGTCCTGAAAGTACTTATTCTAATACGAAAGCAAAATCTACCGCCTTGTTATATGCTTATAGGCCAGAAGAGTCAGGGTTTAGTTTAGTTGACTTTAATTTGTAGTGGGGAAAATCTAAGCAGAAAAGAAAAAAATACTAGAACTACAGGTTTTTCCCATTCTAAGTGACCTGAAGTGAGATTTTCCTCATTGTTTGCTTGTGATATATGCTTCTTCATGGCGCTAAGTTACGTGTTATTCATTAGAGAGTGAAGTATGATTAATCAAACTAAAATCAAGCACCTTGTAGTCAATTATACCCTGACTTATATGACAGTCTAACCCATTCATCATAATTTTGGGTTATTTCAATATGAACTTCAAAAGATAGCATGTTTTAATGAGAGACCACTTGAGAACACATGATGAATTAACTGTGATACAAGACGAAGAGAATAACCCCCAAAAAACCTGCACTTGGCAAAAAAATCGATTCCAAGAAAAATGTGTTATCTGCAGAATTATAAGCACCCAGCATCTGGGAAGTCTGGGAAGTCAGGGATGTTTTCATAAGGAATAGATGACCTAGAATTCAATGCCCTTTTCTCCTTACACAATACTTATCCAGGAGTTCAAATTTCAACTAAAAATCCTACTGAATCTATTCGTATGCACCATATGGGAACAGAAAATCTCTAAGTGACGAATGCAAATAAGACATCTGAATTTCATTCTCTCTCCACAGAACTAAGCAGAGGGTTTTTGAAATTAAAAAATGAAACTAAGGGCGCCTGCGTAGCTCAGGTAGTTAAGCAACTGCCTTCGGCTCAGGTCATGATCCCGGAGACCCGGGTTCGAGCCCCACATCGGGCTCCCTGCTCGGCAGGAAGCCTGCTTCTCCCTCTCTCACTCCCCCTGCTTGTGTTCCCTCTCTGGTTGTGTTTCTCTCTGTCAAATAAATAAAATCTTTTTTAAAAAATGAAATTAAAAAATTAAAACATTTTAAATGACTTTAAAATAAATTTTAACTTGTAGGGCAGTTTTAGGTTTGTACCAAAACGACAAGAAAGATGCTCAGATGTCCCACACATCCTCTGCGCCCACACCGGCAAGCCTCCCCCATTATCAACACCTTCCACAGAGGGTACACTTGTTACAACTGAGGAGCATACGCTCACACAGTCTATTCAGCAAGGGTCCGTAGTTTACATTAAGGTTCGCTCTTGGTGTTGTGTGTTCTGTGGCTTTGAATGGATGTCTGAAGACAAGGATCCACACAATATCCCATCAGTAGGGTCACCGCCCTGAAAATCCCCAGCGCTCACCCTACCCTTGCATCCTTCTCCTGCCCCAAACCAACGAACACTTATCTGTCCACAGTCTCCCGAGTTTTGCTTTTTCAAGAATGTCATATATTTGGAATCACTGTATTGAGCCCTTTCAGACTGGTTTCTGTCCCCTAATAATAGGCACTGAAATTTCTTCCATGTCTTTCTGTGGCCTGATCACTCATTCCTTTTTGGCACTGGGGAAGTGCGACGGTCTGGGTGAAGCACAGTTTATTTATTCACTCACCTACTGAATGCATCTTGGTGGCTTCCCAGTTTTGGCAATTATGAATAAAGGCTGCATCAACATCCATGCCAAGTTTTTTAGAAACATCAATCTTCAATCCATTTGGGTAAATACCAAAGAGCACAATTGTTGTGTTGTATGAAAAGAGTCAATACTGCTGGGAAGCTACCTCCAGAAGAGGCCCTGCTGTCACCCACTCCTATCATAGTGGGACCCGGTGAAACAGTGCAACCCATTCAGTGCGCCCATCTCTGAGGTGAGGGAACAGAGCAAACAGCAGTGAAATGGTCTCAAAGAAGGTTCAAAGACAGAACTTCTTCAAAAGGAAAAGCAGTTAACTTGCAAAGAAGTTCCAAGAGAGGGGCACCTGGGTGGCTCAGTCGTTGAGCATCTGCCTTCAGCTGGGGTCATGATCCCGGGGTCCTGGGATCGGGACCAAATCGGGCTCCCTGCTCGGCGGGAAGCCTGCTTCTCCCTCTCTGTCTCTCTGTTAAATAAATAAAATCTTAAAAAAAAAAGAAAAAATGTCCCAAGAGAATCAGACTTTAGGACCAGCCCACAAATTTTTAAAACAATTAAAAATGTTTCAATTAGCAGGTATTTGAAGGAAAAGATGCAGCATGAGTCTGCTCATGAATGGGAGGAAAAAAAACCCAAAACCCTGTATTTTCTTAAAGGATCATATCCACAAATGCTAGGACATATCCTTAGAATCAGCACTATTACCTTTTTTTTTTTTTTACATTTTAGGTAGTTAACATCCAGTGCAATATTGGTTTCTGGAGTGAAAGTCAGTATGGAATCAGTATTATTAAAAACAGAGATGTAGTTGTTTTCTTTCAGAAGAATGTCGGCCATAGAATGGAAGGATAGCACCTTTTTTCGAATAGCATTTCATAAAAACAAATGCCTTTTCTTTTCTAAATCCTCAAGTGGAGACATAAATGAGCACCTTTCCAACTCCCACATTGTAAATGAGAAGTACATGAAACAGAATATGGTTAATGCAACCAACGTGTTCGTTTCTGCTCAGAGTTTATTTCTTTACACGGGATACATGAATATGTAATAAAAGACTCGTGTGTGTGCGCGCGCGCACGTGCAAATAAAGTTTTTTAAAAGATTTTAAGTAATTTCTACACTCAACCTGGGGCTAGACCTTACAATCCCGACATCAAGAGTCTCGTGCTCTACCAACCGAGCCAGCCAGAAGCCCCATGTGCATATAAAACTTTCAGCCCTGATTTCATGATTGTTCAAAAAAGGAGGCTCCTTTTTTTGAAATTGTGAAAATGTGCAGTAAATAATAGCACTAGACTATACAAATCTTGCTCTCCTAAAAATAGGTTTAAAATGTTATATAAGGCTGTGGGTCTTGAATAATAGATCAAAATACAAACAGATGTCTATTGTAAGGTAGTCTCACCTCTAAATGTTTTCCTGTAGTCAGTGTAACATTTAACAAGTGAATATATTCCGTCCAGAATTTTTTTAATTTCTCTGCAGCTGTGAGGACATGATCTCATAATCCCGGATCCAAAAATGTGCACACAACAACAACACAGGAAAGAAGTTCCCTACTTTCTTTTAGATTCTGGTCCAATGGGAAAATAACTGCCCAGATGTAGGCCATTTCTGGAATGATTAGCAAATGAGATTGGCTATGCTGCTTTCAAAACAGTACAGCCAAGGATCGAAGTAAAAAGAGACAGGGAGGTGGTGGGGAACAGAAAGGGAGAATGCATTTCTAGTCAACGATGTGCTGTGGAGATCCACCAAACCCCTGCGGAGGGGCCCCTATGGCCCGGGAAATAAGAAAGGAACTGTAGGGTACATACGTGAGATTGTAAGGGCAGGGTTCTTGTTCCGAGAGGCTGCAAACAGCCCAAATCACGGGAGAGAAAATGCCCACCTTCAAACAAAGACGGCTTCTAATGGTGGACAAGCTGATAGGTTCTTTCTCTGCATGTCCTTGCCACTGAAGACATTTAAAGGAACCACAGTTACCAAAACACAGCCCAGCCAACCCCTCCCAGTTTTTTCTCCTTTCAGAGCATAATCAGGAACGCTGGGCAAGGCAGTCCGTTAAGGCATCCCACCCCTGGTTTCAACTCGGGTATTGGGATGCATGCTAAGGGCAGAGTCGGCTTGCGATTCTCTCTCTCTCCCTCTACCCCTCCCCTGCCAAGACTGTGTGCTGGCTCGCGCTCTCTCTCTCTAATAAAATCTTTTTTAAAGAAGTAATCCATAACTTCTGCATAAACCTGGCATTCTTATAATTAACAGACTTCATTTCAACTCTAGGCAGCAAGCCCTAAGTTTGTGCTACGATGCAATCGTAACTTCCCCTTTCTGGAGTCATGCATAGAGCAGGCCTATTGGGCGACACTGGTTTTCAACCCCAGGGCCTGGACACCAGTGGATCTCCAGTAGCTGGGGTGGTCTTCTGCTCCCCTCATAGAAGGTTGTTCCTCTACGGTGCGAAAAACACTGCTCACTGGGGAAACGGCCATCCAGCGAGGGATGCCGGCAGAAAATTAGTAGCTTGTCATGAAGGATCAGTGGTAGAAATCTGAGTTATCTCAAAAGAAACTGTTGCATGGAGGTTTGTTGGGAAACATGTCTACATTTCCAAATGCGGGGATATTATTACTACTATCACTCCCTCGTGATTATAAAGGCGCTGAGTATTTGCACCTAGAGGGGCCTGCTCATCAGCTGGAATGCAAGCTAATGCCTCTGAAATGCCAAGCTCCCAGGCATAGATGGTTTCTCACAACAGCGCTTGGGAAACTCGTCCTGGGCACAGGATGACATATTAATATAAGGTGTGTACCTGCTTTTAAATCTCTCCTGGCATTTTTCGTTTGCACATCTCTTTGTCAATTTTCTTTGCAGTCCACAAAGTGTATCAGTATACATTTCAAAAGAGTGCCCTTCCTTGTGGTGGTGGAGGCATTTAAAGACAGGAGCTGAGACATTTATTTAAGTCTAAAAAAGGACTGTCTCTCTCAATGATGTGTTACTAGAAAATTAAACAAGAGTCGATGCATATATATGGCCTGAACCAATTACACTAATCCAGTAAGAACACAGTGAACAGGCAAAAGCACCTTGAACCTGAAAGCTTTATTTTTGTTTGCATTGAGGCTTTCTCAACTGTTTTAGCCTTTCTTTCAAAGGAGCTGTCAGTAAGTAACCTCCCAACTAAGAATGTAACCCATCTGGTTTGTTTTTAGATAAGCATGTCACTGGCATTACAGGGAGTGAGGGACACCAAAAATAATTTAGTTTCAAACATATGAATTATTAATGCATTATAATACTATAGTGGATGGGAAATAGCTATAAAAATACGGGGAAAAAGTCTCTGAAGTGCATACGTAAATGAATTCCCAATATTTCTCTGGTCCCATGTGGTGATATGATGAATGACATTTTTGGAAAGGGATGAATTGCTTTGCAAAATTAATGTCTCTTGTTTAAATAAAAGGACTCATCATATTTTTATTTTTGGACTCATACACTCATCACTTCTGTGGACATAACAGACATTAACTATGAAATTTTAAAAACCGGGCGCCTGGGTGGCTCAGTTGGTTAAGCGACTGCCTTCGGCTCAGGTCATGATCCTGGAGACCCGGGATCGAGTCCCACATCGGGCTCCCTGCTCAGCGGGAAGCCTGCTTCTCTTTCTCTCACTCCCCCTGCTTGTGTTCCCCCTCTGACTGTGTGTCTCTCTGTCAAATAAATAATAAAATCTTTAAAAAAAAGAAGAAGAAATTTTAAAAACCATCAGTGACGGTTAGATGTTAAATTAAGGGAAACACGCATTTCCGTTGGCGGCAGGTAAGTTGAGATCCTCCGCGAACCACGTAGGAAAATCCACTTCCCCAAGATAAAGATTCAGACCCCTAGACACTATACACTTTAAGAGGTGACCCACCTCACCTTTCAAAGAAAGAAGGCAATACGAAAAACAAAATTATGTACTTCTGAGGTCACTGTAGCAGAATATTTTCTCTCAAGTCAGGGGGATATTAAGAACTCGGAGAGTAAAGGCTTATTAAATGACAAATGTTACAATTTAAAACAAGAAGATAAACACAATGTGAATTTAAAGTATCCCCCTCTTGACAGACTACTGCTTCTTGGATTCCCCTCCAGACAGATCTGAGCCCTTGGGGTATGAAAAATACCCCCGTCTGTCACCATGTTCTTCCCATGGGCAGCCCTCCTCACCGTCCACCGTTGGCATCTTACAGAGAGGCTGGAAAGAATCACCAAGCATAAACACGCCACCAGAACCAAAACAAAAGCAAAGACGCCAGCACCGAAGGCAGAGTGAGTCCTGGAAGCACCTGTCACGTACACACGAGCTACAATCACCCCTTCAAATACCCCAAACGCGCAGAAGTGCCCAGACCGCTGTGACTCCCGGACAGCAAGCTCAGACTCTGTGGCATCGAGGAGCCCCGCTAGTCCCGAAAGACTTCTGCAAGCATCACGGTGACACTCTGCTGTTCCGCTACACACGTCCAAGTGCTGAGGCACAGAAACAATCCACTCACAGGAGAAAAACAACTCTTCATTTACAAAATGGTGACTGCACATTACAGCGTCAGGTATGAGGATCTAAAATGATACGTAATTAAAATAGTTTCTTCACTTGAAAACTCTTTGCTTCAACGTCTCTCTCTCTCTCTCAGAAAATAATGCTTTGGAGGGCAGGAAGCACATCTCGCTTGTGCTGGGGTCCCCAGAACCTAAGATACTCGAAGGATGATTGTCTTTGACAGATTCTTATTGGCTGGAAGAAAAATGTGGATGGTTACACGCACAAGGGCTGGGTGTTGAGGGACTGGTAGTTTTTCAGGCATTTTCTATGACACCATTACTCCTTCAGCTATCCACGACTGTGCTACTCGGACACAGCAATGCCTCCAGGAGCCAATGAGAAATGCAGGAATCTTTCTCCCCAAAACTCCACGATTCTCAATTCCACTGCACTCGATACTCCCACTCTGTCCTCTCCCTGTTAATATCCCGAGCAGGCTCATTCAGTATGAATATTTGGAAATAGGACAATGAGTGCTGGGGTTGTTGCTACAAAGCCTGGCTTACCTCACGTCCAGACCTTCACTTTTCTCATCTGTGAAGGAAAAATAATACTCCTGACCTCACAGAGCCGCTGTGGAAGTCAGATTTTTTTTTAATTTTTTTATTCTTTTTTATTAACATATTATTTGCTTCAGGGGTACAGGTCTGTGACTCATCAGTCTTACACAATTCACAGCCCTCACCATAGCACATACCCTCCCCAGTATCCATCACCCAGCTACCCTATCCCTCTCCCCCCCAGCAACCCTCAGTTTGTTTCCTGAGATTAATAGGAGTCTCTTATGGTTTGTCTCCCTCCCCAGTCCCATTTTGTTTCAGTGGTCCCCTCTGTATCCCCCACAATCCCCAGCCTGCCTCTCAAATTCCCCATATCAGAGAGATCATACAATTGTCTTTCTCTGATTGACTTATTTTGCTCAGAATACCCTCCAGTTCCATCCATGTCCTTGCAAATGGCAGGATTTCGTTCTTTTTGATGGCTGCATAGTATTCCTGTGTGTGTGTGTGTGTGTGTGCGCGCGCATCGCTCTCTTTATCCATTCATCTGTTGACAGACATCTACATTCTTTCCACAGTTTGGCTATGGTGGATACTGCTGCTATAAACATTTGGGTGCATGTGCCCCTTCTTTTCACTACATCTGTATCTTTGGGGTAAATACCCAGCAGTGCGATTGCTGAGCCACAGGGTAGCTCTCTTTTCAACTTTTCGAGGACCCTCCACACTGTTTTCCAGAGTGGCTGCACCAGCTTGCATTCCCACCAGCAGTGTAGGAGGGCTCCCCTTTCTCTGCATCCTCACCTGTACCTGTTGTTTCCTGACTGGTTCATTTGAGCCACTCTGACTGGTGTGAGGTGGGATCTCACTGTGGTTTTGATCTGTATTTCCCTGATGCCGAGTGAGGTTGAGCACTTTTTCATGTGTCTGTTGGCCATTTGGATGTCTTCTTTGCAGAAATGTCTGTTCATGTCTTCTGCCCATTTCTTGATTGGATGGTTTGTTCGTTGGATGTTGAGTCAAACAGAAATTTTATGTGAAACTACTCTGTCAACACCAAGGCACTGTAAAATGCAATGCTAAATACATTCTAACCTGTGGCTCAGTAATTCGGGAGAGTTTTTTACTCTGGGTCCACCCCCATGAGTTCAGACTGGGTTCTGCAGCCGGCATGATAGCAGGTGACGGAACGGGCAGCCTCCTTGCACCTTACACTCATCTGAGGCTCTTTCTTAGGGGTGCAGCCAAGAGTTCCAACAAGATCAGATGAAGGGCATCACAGCTGCCGGCAGTGTAGCCTAGAGCAGCAGAGCAGCAGGAAGAAGAGCTGTACACACCCTTCCAAGTGTGAAGGCTTGAGCATGTTCTTAACCTGATCTGCAGAACAAGGGATGTGAGCTCTGTTACAGCACCCAAGGACAAGTTCGTGAACGCTGGCGGCTAGCTGAGGGACTGATACTTTGTCGTGTCCATGAGGAGTACTCAGAGTCCCCAACAGGCAGACCAAACGGTGGCAAGACTCTGCACTTCCTCTGGCTGCTGGTTGCTCTGCGCGGGAGTAACCCAGCCCAGTGACTGCGGTTCTCCGCTAGGACGCTTTCCCTAAAGCGATAAGCTTCTTCCTCTGAGATCTCATGCAAATAACTACTGGGACTAAAGCGGTCTGCACGTCTCAGCCCCTCCTAGTCTCTTAAGACCCTCGTGAGCAGGGATCTTACAGTCTATCTTTGAAATGGCAGCAACCCATCCGTATTGGCTAAAGTACATGGGATGGATTAAAGCAGCGCTGTTGTTGTTTTTAAGGGAGAAACAGAATGAGCACGCAGTCTGTGATTTACATGAAAACCAGCCATAAAGACTGCAACCATGTTCCTTCCTTTACTTACTGGCTATCAAGGATAACTGCTTTTATCCAACCTTCTTCAGCACCAGGAAAAATGCTTCCACTCACCATTTGGAACCAATGTGTGAAATCTACCGATACAGAGCCAACTCTAGGTCCTGGGGATGTGGCTTCCCAGTGGCTTTGCTGAGTAAATGGAAAGTTGGTTAATACCTGCACTGATCGCTCCTCTTCTTCACCTTCCCAGACCTGCAGAAGTGCTGTGGTTAACGATGGCCCCTCACCCCACCGACTGCCCACTAGCCACCCCACTCTTCCAAGCTGGCTCTAACCGTGCATACGCTTCACGTGGACAGCTTGCATATGGGGCTCAAGACCTGAAACCTTTTTGACTGAAATCATCAGGACATACAAACTAAATCCAAATAACAGAAAATGTTCTGACTCTAAATGTTTCTTCATTTAGAATGTTTTTTTTTTTAATTTGTTTAAAATCTCTGGATTTTTTTCTTTAAAGGGATAGTAAGAAAACTTCCGAGCTGCAAGTTCTGAAAGCTGGTTCTTTGTCTGCTTCTAGCTACCATCTGCATGTGCTTGAATAAGTCATTTCTAAAAGCATCAAGCTGTCCAATCTGAAAAACAGCGCTGTTGAGTTAGATCAGGCTCTCACGGCAGGTGTCTGAGGTTGGGTTTCCTAGAAAAGGCTGAAAGAGGGCTTCCTGCGTATATATCTTGGGAGAAGACCTCAGTGGAAACAGAGAAGGAATAGGGAGAAGGAGTTAAGCAGAGACCTACAGAAGCCTGGCCCGTGGGGGGGGTGGGGGCAAATTGCACTAAAGAATTATTCCCCCCAGGGGCTGGCCGCCTATGGTCTCCAGCTGGGAGCCAATGGCAAGATCTGCCCTCATCAAGGGAGAAGGGTACCCTGCTTTGCCAGGAAGATGGCGCCCATCAGCAGAAGGTTAGTCTAAGGAGGAGCAGCTGTAAGCCATTAGCAGCTCATACAGGAGCTGGGGGTTAAGGAGGGGAGGGACAGAAGGTCACCAACAGCATCTACTGAGAAGGAATAGATGTCTATGACTATTTTCAATATTTCAGAGCATCCAAAAGAAATTACATATTTTCCTAAGATGACGGTCCCCAGGTAACTAAAAAGTCAGGAAGACGGCTTTATTGGCCTGCTCGGTCATGCGGGTGACCTTCTGCTGATCTGAAGCTTGAAAGACTTAGGGGTTGCTCTGATTAATGAAAAGAGGAAAAACTAGGTCATACTTAATAAATGCCATATGTTAATAGATTACACACGTCCACACTAGGGGGTGCAGAGTACGTGAAACAGAAGTGTGCTAGCAGCTGGAACCCGAAAGGTCTGTGAGCTCAGACACGTCTTCCAAAGGCTAAGCTATGCAATAATTTACACAAGGGCACCGGGACGGGAGCATCTGCAAGTTTCCTGGTCCTGTTTTTCATATATAAAATGTATTCTGATGATATCAATATGCCATACTGATGGCTGTCTAAGAGCCGATGCTCAACACTGTGAAATTCTGGAAAGCACTGCCAAGTAATAATGCAAAGGAACCTCTCCGTGCCTGGACTATTACAAGCAGAGCCCACCAACCTCTTCATAAGCTTTCTAACTCTACAGTTCTGTTTTTTAAGAGGATTTTTTTGAGTGATCTCTACACCCAATGTGGGGCTTGAACTCACAGCCCCAAGATCAAGAGTCACAAGCTCCACCCACTAAGGCAGCCAGATGCCTGCAACCTTACAGTTTTAAACCCATTCGCAGAGATGTACAAGGATAGGTTATGCAGTGCAATCATTTCAAAGAAATAATAACCTTAAAAACTTAATCATTACACAACATTAACTTTTAACTCTTTAAGTTAGGCCTTCGAACACACACACACACACACACACACACACACACACACACACATGCAAATAATACATATGGAGCTTGATGCGGGGCTCAATCCCAGGACCCCGGGATCATGACCTGAGCTGAGGGCAGATGCTTAACGACTGAGCCACCCAAGCGCCTCTTTAATGTGTTTTTTAAATGTTCTATAGTAGTCACAATAAGACAGACTTTCAAATCACATTCAAGGAGAAACACTATATTAAAAACACAAAAATTTACCATGAATATAGCCTAATGTTTAGTTTTGGTTAAATTCAGAAATTCTTAGAACCACAGCCAGAGACCCAGAGAACCCAGACCAGGAAGCGTAAAGGTCAGGGCTGAGGATGGCCCCTCTTCAGGGACTCTCTACACACCTGCCCGTTGTGGCATGTAACTGAACTCAGTGTCAGGCGACACACCAGCGCTGGGGAAAATCCCCACAAAAGTGCTCCTCCAAAAGTCTCGGGGCCTAGGGCTGATTTGTGGCTGCTAAGGGCTTCTGATGCGATAATTGTTTATTTACTTTTTCTTGGCAGAGAGGCTGGTCCTCTAAGTAGCAGGAGCTAATCACCAGCTTAGTCCTCCTTTTTCCAAAACAAATAGCTTCCAATTACTGCTAGGAAAAGCCTCTGATCTCTCTAATCAGCTACCTACTCTCGCCTATCAGTGCTACTCTATTGGGTGAATAATGTCCCATTAAACAAGAATCTCTTACCACTACTAAAATTCCACACCCATAGGGCTCAGGCCGCCAGTAACCTGCTACTTATCTTCCAATGAGAACATGCACTTTTTCTCCGGAGCAGTGGGGAATTCTGGCAAAGAAGCAGACACGTACAGCCCTCCTCCGCTGTGCATGGGCTAGGATTTGTTCTCAAGTCCTACCTCTCGAGCCTCCTTGCACAAACGCAGGCACAGAAAGAGCAGCTTCTCGTAAGACTTAGTGCGATGGCTATCGTGGAGGCTCGGAGCCCGGGCTGCAAGGCTGCCAGCAAGCCCGGGGACACAAGAGCGGCCCCTGCTAGGCAGAGCCTACCTAGCGAAAGAGAGGGAATCACTCTGAAGTCAAATGAGATTTGCTGAGTTTATTTCAGACAACGTCCCCTCCTTTCCCTCTTCTTTAATATCCCAAAGAAGCTGAAAAAACAAGGGCAGAGGTTATTCCCAAGTGAACGCTGGTTGGCACTGTAAGCTTAAACACGAGAAAACCCTCTGAGGAACCCCATGGAAAGTGGGCTTCAGCCCTCCCAAGGCCTCTGCACCCCTGAGGTACAAAAATCCACACCAGGACCGCTTCGTGGACAGACGACCAATGCCTGCGGCTTGAAGCTCTGTGGTCACCATACTGAATCGCAGTGACGGTATCCTGAGTCAGTGTTTCACATGGGCAGTCCGATGGAAGATGAGAACTTGTTCTGAAGGCCTGGAACCTCAGATCACATGGGATCCTCCCTCCTACTGGTCCTGCACTTCCTCAGCAAAGGTTCTCAGCTCCCCACTCCCTCGCCCCCGGCCCCCAGCCCTCCCTCCCCACTCCTTGCCCTAAAACGACTGTCACACGCTGGGGCCTGCAGGGAGCTGGACAAGGGCCCAAGAGGGGTTTGATGCATGCCCGAGGCAAAGTATTCCAGAACACAGTGGTGGCTGTCCTCATCTCCCGCCGGACGCCCACCCTGCATTTGGTGGGTGGGCAGCCGGAGTCCAAGACTTCTGGGGCGCAAAACCATCCGGGGAGAGGCATCTCCCCGCATCTAGTGAGGAGGCTGCAGTGGACCTGGTGTCGCCCACGTGCTGCCATTTGAACAGGAGGAGGGGGAGATCCCTGGCTCAACGTCCCAAAAACAACATCCAGAACAAAGTGTAAGGCATCGGTCTAGAAGCTTGCAGAAGAGGGTACCAAGCACGTGTTCCCGCTGAGCGGGCATGCATGCACCTGGCAGGCCACAGGTGCCTGTGGAGGGCTGTAAACACCCTGCAAGACCCTCTCGTGGGACTGCGAATGCCACACATGTGCACTTCGGGGGAGGGGCTCTCTCTTCCCCCCCCCCCCACCGGACTGGGTCTCACTTGTCCCTGCAGCTATCTCCAGGCACCCTCCAGGCCAGGAAGCAGAAATTGTGAAATGTCAGGGAGTCTATATACAAGTGAGATGCTCCGATGTTCGCCTGTAATGCTAGCATCGAATAATATAAAGATGAAGACTAAAACCTATACTAATAACTGAATTCCTAAATTTTTCTTTACTGAAAACCGCACTGAACAGCAAATCTGAAACACCAAAACACCCTGCAAGAGCCACTGAAGAAGGAAAAGCATTTTATATTTTAGTTCCTAAACTCTTTTTCCTGCTATTTGAAATACTGGACCACACATTTTCATTTTGCATGCACTGAGTCCCAAAAATTAGGTAGTCATTCTTGAAGAAAATTAAGCACTTAACCAAGAAAATCCTAATAAGAACAAAACCAAAACCTGATAGCCACCCTCCTTCAGAACGCCGCTGCACTACTTAGCTGTGTGAGTAACCTGCCTTCTTGGCACCTCTGTTTGCTTATGAGTTAGGAAACATATAGTACCCTCTTTATATGGCTGCTGTGGGGACCAAATGAACTAGGACTTGTGGGACACCTAGAATAGAGGCCGGTACTTACTATTCTCCTGGTTAGTGTTAGCTCCGTTGCCACCATCACTTGTAGTATCCCCAACACGTGCTAGGACCTCCACCTTGCCAGGCAGGTGCTTGTCTCCCATGGGACACACGAGAGGCTGGAAGTTCAGGAAGGTGATCGGCCCAAGTGACCCATCTCATCTGCAAAGCGGCGGAGCTCAGGCCGAGCACATCTGCCTCGTTCCGAAGCTCACGTCCCTGCTACAGACCCTACAGCCCAGACCTCTTCTTGGTGCCGCGGACAGAAGGCTGTCCTTCCCAACTGCCTCAGTTACTGGGATTTTAACAACATTGTTCATATGGTATGTGCAAACCTGAAGCATTAACGAGCCCAGTGCCCTGCACGGGGGCTGGGAACAGATATCCTCTGCAGTGCTAACTCGTACTGTTTCTCTCCACGAGCAGGGCGAGGGCCAGCATTTAGTAAGGACGTGATGCAATTCACCCATCTGTGATGAAATTCTGAACTCTCCTGCGTCCAGGGCTGCATCAGATAATTCAGGACCCCCCCATCACCACGCCCATTCTCATGCATCAGCAGTGAGCCACCTGGGGGTTCACGCCTGGTTGAGGGCTGCCCGGTGTTCAGGTGAAGCCCACCAGAAGGCAGAAGTAAGGACACCAAGTGAGCACCATCGAGCTACAGCCCCAAGCCTCGCTGCTGCAGGGAGCTACAGCCCCAAGCCTCGCTGCTGCAGGGCCCGGCAGCAGGGACCCTGAGATTCCAGCCTCCCCTGCAAGCCTGCCACTCCCGGGCTCTGCCCCTCCTCGCAGCTCCCGAGTCTCCGTCTACACCATGATCACACCGGTTGGGGTTTCCACAGCAGCTGTCACATCTAAGACTCCACATGCTAGGCTGGCCACAAGGATGAGGACAAGCCTTCTTCCATCCTTAAAAAGATGCCTAGTACTGTGGGAGAAAAGTTGAATACGGCAACCTGCGCCAGAAACAGCCTTCTGCTGGGGCTTCTTTGCACAAGTGGGTGGGGTGACCCCGGAGAGAGGGGCTCATACTCAAGCTTCGCCTCGCCCCGCCTTTCCTGCCTCTTAATAAACACCACGTGCCCTGTGAGGAGTTGGCAGCAGCCTGACTCCTCCATCATCTCCCAATTATTTAACAAGGGGGAGGGACAGGGAAGCTTGAGGGCTTATAAGGAGAGTGTGTTGCTGCCTTTTCAAATCTTAAAACATAATCCCTGCAATTTAGGTAAATCCGATAGGCATTACCAGGTTAGGGTTAAACCTCCAGGAATGGCTTGGCAATTGATGGCAAAACCAGCAGTTATTAAGTCCTAACAGTAATTTGCAGCTTATTCCACCCCAGCTAATTAAAATGTAATCAGGATTGTCTGGAGATGTGTATTCTGTCAGCAGTTTTTCTTCCGAAGAGAAATCATGCCAGGAGACCACAAGAAAAGCCTTTCATGGGAATTGGCTTGATCTAAACTCCTTCTTTAACTGCTTAAACTGTAAAACAAATAAATTACAGCAACTAACAATTCAATTAGGACAGAGAGAGAGACAGAGAGAGAGAGAAAGAAGAGATACTCTTTCTCTCCAGGAATGGGTCGCTCTGTTTTGTTTTCTGTTGTTGATTTAACAATAGTGTAGCATCTTCTGGGGGAGGGACAGGCAGGGCGGGGCGGATTTGAAACCGGGTGGCTGGGGAGAAGCCCTCTCCAGGATGTCAAGGTAGTTTCAACGCAGGACGCGAGCACCCCGGTTTCCCTTTCCCGGAAGAATCAGGAGGGTCGCAGAGTGTGCCAGTTTCCTGAAACCCACTACAGGTTGCCTGCTTGCGAACGCGCACTCCCGCACACTTCGTGAGCTGGTGCCATCTCTGACGATCCCCACCGTCAGTGCTTGTGCCCCTGGGCGCCAGCTTTCATTAGCTCTCAGGCCAGGATGAACACCCCGAAGGCTACAGGGATTCGTCCCAAACTCCACCGCCATCCTACTCGCCTGCTCTCACAGCTGAATACCCAGGGCCCCTTTGAAAGCCCCCTTTACCCTGCCGGGTTGATTTCCTAAGATCAAAAACCTGCCAGAGATACCCGGGTCTCCTGGCCTCGCAGTTCTCCCTGTGGCAGGAAGGAACGTAAGAGTCGGAACAGGTGAGCCGCTAAGGATAGAGGCGAGAAGGCCAAGCGGAGAACGAGGGCAGTCGAGGGAAATAAGGCGTGTGCGTGAATGACTTCAGGGTGCGCGCACTCGGATGGGCTGGGAAAGGCAACCGGCCGCGCCCCCGCAGACCAGCATTCCGGGTTCCCACGCAAGACCTGCGGGGGCCCTCCGCGCAGTCGCTCCCCCAAGGGTCCCGACAATCCCCGGGCGCCAAGCGTGCGTCCTGAGCCCCCGACATTCACACTTATTCACACACACGCTCTTCCACACTCGAGCTGGAAGCACCTACTAGGGCTCGGGGAAGACACTGACCCCAGGACTCTTCCCCGAACGTCCAAACGCGGCCCTGGAAGTCCGGTATTCCCTGCGCCTCTTCCCTTATTCTCCACACTATGCACTGACTAGACTTAGAAGCTCTGGGGCTCCGCAGTGGGGCGAGCGCAGCCACCACCAGCGCCCTCCCCCGCACACACACTCCGGAACCCAGGACCTGGAGCCCCCCGGGCTCCGAGGGCGGGCTGCGAGCTCCGGGCCCGCCGGGATGTGAACGCCCCGCTCAGCAGAGACAGAAGTGTCGCCCGCAGGCACCTGCGGGGCTGGGCGGGAGGCGCGGGTCCCCGGGCGCAGCTGGGCGCGCTTCCCGGCCTCGCTCACAGAGCTGGCGGTACCGAGGGCCCGGGACCGCCCGGGGAGTTTGCGGGACTCGCCACCAGCGCGGAGTCCCGCGCCAAGAAGTCCTGGGAAACTAATAAACGCACACACCCACCCTCGGAATCTGCCAAGAGGCTCTCCCTCCGCACAGACAGCGCCTGGCGTTTTCCACTGGGAAGAAGGGAGTTGGGAAAGGATGCTGCACGTTTCTTTTTCCTTTCGGGAGCAAGGCGGCTGGAAAGGAGGGTTCGACCACCTCGGGGGTAAGATCCACGCCGAAGGGAAGCGGGATCTGCCGGCCCAACCCGGCGAGAAGTTTGGGCGCCGAGGCTGGGAGGCAGGCGCCGCGTGCGCCCCCCGCCACGGTCCGCAGCGCCAGGGCGGCCCCCGGTTCCCCTACCTGGAAGTGCTGGAAGAAGGCGGAGATGCGCGTGATCTGCAGGCTGAGGCACCTGGAGGAGCAGCGGGCGCGCTGCACGCTCACGGCCGACAGGGACTCGTCCAGCCGCCGAGCAGCCGCGGCGCCCGGGCCGCCAGCCAGGCAGCCCCCGGAGGCCGCCAGCCAGAGGCAGAGGGTCAGGGCCGCCCCGGGCACCATGGCTGCGGGTCGGGGGCGCTGGCCGAGGCTCCCAGCTCCGCGCCGGGGCCGCACTGCCGGGAACCTTGCTGCCGCCGCAGCTCGGCTGCAAAGTTCAATCATTCAACTCCAGCCCCGCGCCCTGCCCGCCAACCCCTTCCCAGCTCTGCCTCGAGGGGTGGGGTGAGGGTGACAGGCTGCCGCGCCATTGGCTGGAAGGAAAGTGAGTGACAGAGGGGCCGGGCGGAGGGCCGTGGGCAGGTCTAAGGGGCCGCCAGCCCCGGCGCTCAAAGGCAGGGCGGCGCCAAGCGGGTCTTCCCGGTGCGCCCCACGCTGGGTGGTCGGTCTCCCACGTGGGCTCCCCAACGTCCGCATTCGCTCCCCCGGACCGGCACCATCCAGGTAAACGTAAGGTGTTAGCCCGCGCCTTCGATGGAGGTGCCCCCTTGGAAAGGAGGGCCCCGGGACCCCCAAGGACGTCCAACCTGCCTAAGGAAGGACGCAGCGCCTCCAAGTTGTAGACTTCTTCCCCAGTTTCTATCCCTGGTTAAAGCTTCGCTCACACTTTCGCATATTTGAATTTCCTTTTATTTCCAAGTAGTGACTGACATGTTCCTCCCTCCTCTTCCTCTGCATTCCTTCCTTGCCTCTCCTCCCTTCTTTCCTTATTATGACCTGGAAACCCATCTGAGTACAGAACAAGTCCATTTGTTAAACACGCACACTACTTGAGTCTGTTTTTCTGGGAAGCACTAGTCTTTCCCAAGGTGAGTGCCTCAAAACAGAAATCTTTCCTAAACTCTTCCCCTTCTATGTGCGCCCCCTCCCCCGGGACTCTTGATTCAGCCCCACCGCCTCCTGCGATCTTTTCCCAGGCTCTTTCCCCACACGTGCTCTGGGTCCCCAGACAGGGCGCTGCCACGGAAAGAGCCGTGGCAGCATTGATAATACAACGCTTGCAACAATGTTTATGCTCCCCGGAGTTCCACTGGGAAGTGACGGCAAGAAGCAGAGAGCTGGGATCATA
The DNA here is from genome assembly GCA_004023965.1 of Spilogale gracilis. Classification (NCBI taxonomy): domain Eukaryota; kingdom Metazoa; phylum Chordata; class Mammalia; order Carnivora; family Mephitidae; genus Spilogale; species Spilogale gracilis. The sequence goes on along the minus strand of PITA01014600.1, from coordinate 3,789 downwards.
AAAAAGCGTGCTTGAGGCATGGGGATACGTGTGTATCACAGCTGAGTGAAAAAGACCCATGCACATGCATAGTCGGGTGCAGGCCATCTCACGGACACCGCGAGCCAGGACCTCCCCACATTCTCCTGCGGAACCGCACCTGCCGATTCCCAACCCTCCTAAGCAAATGACCACAGCTGGAATCTAATGCACTCCACCTGCCCAGTGATTCCTCACAGGGTGGGACTCCTCTTCCCACAGAGCTTGTGCCCAGTTTCCAACCTCTCCCCACCCCCATTCTTCTGCACATTTTCCACTGTTGATTCCGAGCTCTTCCAGTTAAATGATAACGGCAATCGCCTACAGCTATCCTGTGACACCTGGGTTCTTTTTCAGGTACATCATCTTCTGTGTATATTTCTTCACGCACTTAAGTCAGCGAGGCCAAACTGCTCAGCGATCTTTAAAAACCACAGAGGTTTCATTCAAAAGGTTTTGGCTTTTGGAACCCAGGAAGAACTGGCTTCAAGGGTGTGCAGCCTGCAGGGTCATACAGAGCCCCATCCTAGAGAGATCACACTTGGTGTAAAGTTCTTCTATCGCCATCTTGATGTTCATTCTAACAAGGTCTGAGTCACACAGACGACCCTATATGTGGGTTCGAGCAACACAATGCTGCACTTGAGCGGGAACCTAAAAAATTAAGGCATGGGGCACCTGGGTGGCTCAGTTTGTTAAGCGACTGCCTGCAGCTCAGGTCATGATCCCAGAGACCCAGGATCCAGCCCCGCATCGGGCTCCCTGCTCGGCGGGAAGCCTGCTTCTCCCTCCCTCACTCCCCCTGCTTGTGTTCCCTCTCTGGCTGTGTTTCTCTCTGTCAAATAAGTAAAATCTTAAAAAAAAAAAAAAAATTAAGGCATGAGCTCAGTAGTTTAAAGCCTGTTAAACACGGGGCACCTGGGAGGCTCAGTCATTAAGTGTCTGCCTTCGGCTCAGGTCCTAATGCCAGGGTCCTGGGATCGAGCCCCGCATCGGGCCCCCTGCTCGGTGAGGAGCCTGCTTCTCCCTCTCCCACTCCCCCTGCTCGTGTTCCCTCTCTCACTGTCTCTCACTCTGTCAAATAAATAAATCTTTTTTAAAAAAAAAGTCTGTTTAACACTTAATAGTGACTAAAGCAAAGAAGCTAACTGTGGTGACCCCAAGCTGGTAGGTTGTGCAGACGGCCTCATTGTAGTGAATGGAGGAGGGACATCTGAATAGAGGAATTGTCTTTGAAATGTTATCACTTTCACTGGAATTACTAAAAACAATTCCAAAACCTGTAGCAGAGGCTCCCACTGCATTTAGCTTTTAACGATCGGCAAACACCTGGTCTCGATGAAAGCGAGGATACGATGCATGCCTACATTTTCTTACGGTATCTTTGATTTATAACTTTGCATGTCATATCACGAAGGTTATATTCTAGAAAGTGAAATCATAGGGACAAGCATGCTGAGCTTTTAAAAACAGCTTTTAACTCTTCAAAGGGATCACTGTATGTTTTTAAAACGCAGAGTGTGTGTACTACTTTTCTGGGTTCCATAGCATATTCATTTCCATGAATAAATGCATTTTATAATAACCACAAAAGAGAACATCTAGTCCGTTGAACTGAAAGCTTTAAACATACAGGGCGACCTTAGGCATGTGTTAAAATTATACTTGGGGTTACAATGCTTTCTTGTTTTAGAATTATCACAGACATCTTCCATGACTATGCTGGCCTTTCTTATGTTATTTATTTTAATTTTAGTTTAAAGGAACTTGTAAAAGAAAAACATTTTGGTCAAGTCAGAATAACGGCTGTAATCTAAGTTTTTTTTATTCTGTTTATATGTGCCCAATTTATTCTGCAGTTCACCCTACAGGCTGGCTCACGGAAACTGAGTTTTGACAGGACTGGTTAAGTTCATGAAGATGCAGCTCATGGGAGGAGAGCTGTAGTGGATAGAAGAAATGAAAGTCTCAACTTGTCTGAAAAAGAAGTGAACCTTATATTGACTTCACTTTCGCAAACGTCCAGCAAGGACAGTGGGCCGGGTCTCACCTGACTCTTATTTCTAGCTGCATGAACAAAGACCAACTGTGTGGCCCATCTTGGTCACGTTCTAGAAGAAACACATAAAACAAGGCCCTCATCCGAGAAGTTAGCTATATTCTTCCTTACGATTTGTTTAGGATATGAGTTTCTTCTCCCTTTCCGTCTCTCTCTCTTTCCTTTTCTCCCGCCCCTTTCTTAGCAGAGAATAGGAAGCCCCTGAGAACTTGCTAAAGGTATACTCCAGAACTCCAGGTTCGGAGATTCCGGCTTAGCATCTGTAGGCAGGGCACTGGGATAGCAACTTTTAAATAACACCTGGTGTTCCTACAGCCCTTGAACCAGGGACAGGTTTGACAGATAATTTGTTCAAAAAACAACCCACTAGAAATGGATTTCAGTGGCATTTATGGCTTTTTTGTTGTTTAAAGGAATTTTTTGGTTTTACATGTTAATACAGATTGGACATGGCAAAATATTTCTTAATAATCACATTGCTACACTTTCTCCAGTACATTCCAGTCTAACAACATAGTGTTGGACTCATTTTTTCAGACTAGCAGCTTGTCGTTTCAAAAGCTTCCCAGGTGCATGTGATAAGAATAAACTATGAAGGAAACAAGCATAATCTTTCTCTGACACATCCCCCCACCCCCAACCTTGGAAAAGTAAATTGAGAACTCACTCTAAAACTGGGGGAGACCAATACTTAAGTTTGATGGCATTTATGAGGTCCCTGGTCATTGGTTATAGGGGACAGTGAAGTGAGGAGAAGGAACTCATATGACTTTAATTGCCTTCATTTGATGATGAAATAACAGGCACCTAGTCTCAGAAGCTGCAGTTGGCTTCTGGAAAAGAAAATGAAAAATGTCCCCCTGCTTATTTCTATCCCCCTGCTGGAGTCTTCAGCCTTTCTCACCGCTACATTTGCAGCCTAAGTTCTCAGAATGTTGGTAAGAAGACTCCTAGATTCTTTTTTAACTGTAATTTCCTTCTCCTCCAGACTTTATCCCTCCTGTTTAGCTTGGACTTGCAAAATCCAGGGACCTCCAAGAGCTCTGCTTTTTTTTTTTTTTTTAATCATTGTGTACTGTAGATGTCCTATTTGGGGTAAATTAAGCATACGACACTTTTTCCTCTACAGCGAGATTATAAAAATTCAGTTGCTGCATTTACAAGCTTACAGGTACCAATTTTATTAACTGCCTTGCTATTTACTGATATTTTACTAGGAAGCATCAGAAAACTGTTACTACTTTTGGGTGCTTAAGACTAGTTTAATAAAATTTAGAAATTTCCTGGACAAAATACACAAAGGATGGTCAAATATCCCGACTTCGAGCCACTCCTTCTTTTCATGAGCTTGTCTCCCTGCCCTTTTGCCTCTCCTCCCCCAAAGCCACCATCCATCTTTCAATTAGTATTAAATTTGACATCTGTTCTGCATACTTAGTGTTGATTAAGTCATCACTAAAGTTTTATTCTGTCACTGCAATAATTGCTAAAATTAAAAGGACTACTAAAAAAAAAGTATCAGTATGCATGTTTCATGTTCCAAGGCTCCATTGTACATAGCTGTGATATTCAACTGTGAACGCTTTTTGCCTCCCAGCACCCGTGGCCAGAAATTTTTAGCTTTAGCCCATATTATGGCCCCTATTGATTTCAGTGTCTTAATGAGCTGATGCCAGGACCCAACACATATAGCCATAAAATAAGTACTACTT
>PITA01014599.1:0-53041 GCA_004023965.1 Spilogale gracilis | reverse complement strand
AAATAAATAAAATATGTAAACTTTGCACCATCCCAAGCAAGCAGCAGGCAATCTATGACTGTGTATTTGATATGTTTATCTTAGAATCCAACATGCATTCGAGGCTCAATAAATAAAAGCAATTAATAATAAGATGTATGGAGAAGAGGGTCAGAGGCACATTCCTTGAGTGACCTTAGAGGAAGAGCGGGAGGTCTGCCAGGTTGTGGAGGGAAGGGGCCCCCAGTGCAGGGACCACATCACTGAGGCACCCCCAAGCCCTGTGCTGTCCCGTGAGGCCCTGACACTATTTCCTCTCCCAACACCCACAAGCCCAGGCACCTGGGGCATGAGACCTGCTGGATAAAACAGCCCCTAAACTGGGGCACCAGATGGCTCAGTCGGTTAAGCGTCTGCCTTCAGCTCAGGTCATGATCTGAGGGTCCTGGGATCGAGTTCCGCATTGGGCTCCCTGCTCAGCGGGGAGCCTGCTTCTCCCTCCACCTCTGCACCTCCCCCTTGCTCATGTTCTTGCTCTCTCTCTCTCTCTCTTAAATAAATAAATAAATAAAATCGTAAAACAAAACAAAACAGCCCCTAAATCCTCATTCTAACCAGGCTGGCAGAAGGGGTTGAGGAGTGAGCATTGCCCTTTGCCCCCATGTAGAGCCACGGAGGCAGGGACAGGAAACCAGCTCTTCTTCCTAAGCCCTCAGGCCACATGACAACTCTGCCTGCCCAAAATGAACTTATCCACTTGACAAGGTGTCCCTCACCGTGGGACAGGGACATAAGGCGGTGGGCCCTGTGGGAAAGCTGTCCACACTAGGGAGCGTGGGCTGGGCCCCTTCCCCCTGTAGCTGGCGTCCCTTCCCACCCTGCTCTGCCTGGCTATGGGAAGGCGTCCAGGACCTCTGCACCTGAAAGCAGCCGGGGAAGTCTCGGGCTGAATGGCAGGTGCCCCTCCTTCCTTCACTGTCATTATCGGTGCCAGCTCCCATAAAGAGTGTGGAGGTTGCAGGAGATTATCCATCCCAAACCCAGACTGTGGCGTTGTCGCCAATGAGACACCACTGAGCAGTCGGTGGAACCCGAACCTACACAGCATCTGTGCGGAAGAGCCCCTCGCTCAGCCCTCGGGTCGTACGCTCATCCACGGTACCCATGTTAGCTCCATGCCAGTCCCAAGACTTCCCTCGGAGTGGCTAAGAGTCACAGCCCACCCGTGTGCGCCTGTGCAGCCTGACGCCTTCCGGGCACGTATTATGCCTTTCGTGCCCAGGACCCCAGGGATCCTGCCTCCACTGGATGGTGAGGAAACTGAGGCACAGAGGGTTACTGGACACACTGGTGGGCAACTTACAGAGCTGCCCTCTTCTCACATCATATAAAAGTGAGACAGGTTACCTGGCAGGTGTCCCAGGCTGGAAAGAGCAGGGGACGCTGGGCTGGCTGAGGAGGAGCCCAGGCACCTTGGAATGCTGGTCACATATCACATTTGGGTGCCTTGTCTGTCCATCTGAGGCAGAGCAGCTGCCCTGACCCCGGAAGCAGAAGGGTCTCCTGAAACTTTGCTCAGTCTTAGGAATGGAGGCAGGCACCTCACGGACTCGGGCGACAGGGAGGCCCAGGCAGGCAGGGTGGCCAGAGGGGAACGGCCTGGTGGGCACATCAATGCTCACCACCTCCGATAGACTATTCAGCCTTCGGGAATTACTTATGAAAAACTACAATAACCTGGCAACATTTGTGTCACCGTGTTATGGGAAAAAGCATTATTTTTTCTATACACTAGTATCTCAAAGTATGTGAAAATGCATAGAAAACGGACAAAAAGCAAAGAGAAATCTCCTAAAACATCTCTCAGAGGTGGAATTAAAACTGTCTTCTATTTTTCTTTCTTTCTTTCTTTCTTTCTTTCTTTCTTTCTTTCTTTCTTTCTTCCTTTCTTTCTTTCTTTCTTTCTTTTTCAAAAATGAGTTTGGGCATTTTTACAAGAAAAAGGCAAACTTAAGAGGAAATAAAAGGTTGGTTGTGGGGTCTGTTCTGCCTATTGGGTCACCTGGCTGAACCGCTGGCTCGCAGGGGCCTCTGTCCTCCCACACTCCGGTGGCTGGGCACCCTGTGGGGGGCACACCCCTGCCTGAGGCCCGTCTACCCTGAGGAGCAGGGCTCCTCAGCAAGGCCTTTTGGTGTCCCTCCGTCCCTCCGTGAGCTGAATGACACCAAGGTCATCTTCTGCTCGGCCAATGCACTCACGCCTCTGCGACACGGACAGCATCCCGTCTGCCGGCTCTGCCAACCTTGCAGAGGGCCAGGGGTGGGAACTGGGGCTGCGCCCCCCCACCCCCGCATCCCTGGGAAAAAGGCTGGGAGTCGGAGGGAAGCACAAAGCACTTTCAACCCATACTGCACGCTTCCGTATATTCAATGAATGCCACTGCTGTCATTATTGGCCCCGTCACCAATGTGCTTGCTCAGGCTGTTGCTACAGAAGTCTCCCGGCCTTTCCCGTGACGGTGACGGTAGAAAGCCCGGGAGCCTGCCTGTCGAACACAGTGCTGCCTCACCATGTCATGCACCCCCCAGCAGTGGATTCTCCTGCCGGCAGAACACCAAACGGAAAGATGTTCCAAAGTGCAGATCTCCAAAGTTTAACCGCACACAGACGGCACGTGCCGTAAGCTTCCTCCCAGTTGCTCCCCTCTCCCCCCGCCGCCCCCTCCATGTGCCCCACTGCCCTGTGGGCTCTCTTGTCTAACCCTGTGCCCAGTGCTGGAGGGCAGGAAGGCTGCAGGCATGTCTGAGCACCCTCGGATGATGCCGCCGTAGCTGCAGAGCTGAGAGGCGCCTGTCACACCTTCCCACCTCACTAGTGACACCACACTTCTAACTACCTTCACACTGAAGCCTCTGAATGAGCAGGAGTTCACAGGCTGTCGTATGGCTTCAATTGTCTCTTGTCACTTAAAAGGCAATGGAGAAGTGGGGGAAGCCTGTGCCCAGGTTGCCAAGCAGAGAAGTCTAGAACACTGATAAGACCCCAAGCACCTGCCTGGTACCCTTAGCTGGGGCTTCCCTGCTGCCCGTCTCCCTGCCCACCATTACCGGGTGCCACCGCAGCTCGGTGCGTGCCCACTGGATGTCTACAGAATTAGGCTGCAAAGCCTAGGAGCCAGAGGATGGGCTGGAAAAGCTCCAACAATGAAGTAGAGAAAGTGTCCAGCAGCTACGTCATGGCCCTGCTGGAGGGTACAGGTGTGTCCCCTGCATCGGCTAATGGGTCTCCTCACTTAAAACGCCCCCACTTTCAGGCTAGAGAAAACACCCCAGCAAGGCCGTTCTGTCGGCTGGGGGAGGGAGCTGCCTGGCTGCCCACAGGCTGCCTCTGACTCATCTCCATCCAGACAAGCCCTACGTACCTCTCCCGGCAGCAACTCCGGCGGTCCAGCAGGCTAGGTCTCGCCAGGGCCCCTTGGGAGAAATCCAGACGGCCGCGCGAACACAGCCACACTCGCCGACCACAGTGTCACACAGCCCAGCCAAGCCCAGGGTCTCCTACTTTTGCGTATGCCATCTGTTATGGGTGCAACTGGGTTTCCCCAGGTTTTGTGTGTTGAAGTCCTAACTAACCTCCAGTAGCTGAGAATGTGACCTTTTTTGTTTTTTTTTCCTTTTATTTTTCTTTTATTTTTTCTGTGTTCCAAGATTCATTGTTTATGCCCCACACCCAGTGCTCCATGCAATACGTGCCCTCAGTACCCACCACTAGGCTCTCCCATCCCCCCACTCCTTCCCCTCCAAGACCTTCAGTTTGTTTCTGAGTCCAAAGTCTCTCATGTGACCTTCTTTAGAAACAGAGTCATTGCAGATGGGATTAGTTAAGATGAGGGCATACTGGAGTGAGGGGTGCCCTTGATCCAATATGACTGGTCTTCTTACAGAAAGCGGAAATCGGTGCATAGACACACAAATACATAAACACACACACACGGAGAAAGCCCAATTAAGACCAAGGTAGAGATCGGGGTGATGCTTCTACAAGCCAAGAAATGCCAAAGACTGCTAGCAAACCACTCCAAACTCGGGGGCAACATCCACCAGATTCTCCCTCCCAGCCCCCTGGAAGTCACCAGCACTGCTAAGACCTTGTGTTGGGCTTCCAGCTTATGGAACCGTGAGAGAATAAATTTCTGTAGTTTAAGCCACTCATTTTGTGGTACTTTGTGACAGCAGTCTTCGCAAACTAAGACATCATCTGTGCATAACACACCTGTAGGCTAGCGCGCACGCGCGCACACACACACACACACACACACACACTATGCAATACACACATATACACACACTCACCCTGGTAATACATCTTGTGTATTACAAAACATACCCTAAAACAGAAATTAAAGGATAAAAAAATAAAAGCACCTAGAAGTTCTAACATTCTTCTCAAGGGGGTGTTCTGTACCCCATTTGGGACCCCACAAGCTCCAGGTGGCAAAGTGGGCACTGATCACCGAGCTCCCCTCTCTGGAGTCTCCCAGGGCTTGCAGTCTGGAACCGGTCATTCTGCTCTCCCTTCTCAGTTCTCTGATGGTTTTCCTGCTAACCTGATGGCAAGGACTGTGCTCTGGTGGGGGTGTGGGGGGTAGGGGGTAGGGGGATAGGGGCGGGGTGGTTCTGCTTCCCTGAGGGCCTGGGCCTAGCCCGCCCAACCTACTCAGGACCTACTGTGGCCTAACAGCACATCAGGCGCGGAAGAGGCTCTCAGAACCACAGCCCTCCTACCTTGGATCGTTCTCATGTTCTCCATCCGTCAAAAATAAATACGAAGGGGAGTAAGAATGGAGCCAATGTTAGGGTGCGGCAATGGGACACCTGTCTTCAGTGGATATGAAGGTTTCTGGCCCCTGACTCTCTGCTTGCAAGGTCATGGGAGGGCACATGCTGCTTGCAGGTGAGAAGGGAAGGGGCAGCCCAGGAGGGGGGGAGAGAGGAAGGGACGGGTGATGGCAGCCAGGGAATGCGTGTGCCTTCATTCTAGGAATCCCCACCTGCTCTTGCTGGGCTGCCCAGCTTCCATGTGCAGCTGCCATCAATGCCGGCCCTACAGACAGCCTCTGCCTGCCCCTCCCCAGCAGCCAGGCCGGTAGCTGACAGGCCCTGGTGAGCAGAGGCCTCATAGCCCTAACAGCTGGGGCACCTTGAGCAAGCACAACCTGCTCCCTCCTCTGTGGGGCCTGGGGCAAAATGGAAACGTGAGGCCTCCTGTTCCAAAGAAGAATTTCAAAACAGCAACAGCTGTGCATTCACCAAGCATTAACCCTTTCAGGTGGGCAGGCGCAAGGGGGCTCAACTAGGAAGCCGGCCTGTCCCCTGGGGAAGCTCTGTGACACCGCAGACTTGCCCAACGACACAAGCCAGGTGAGGGCGGAGGGAGGTCCACGTTCTCAGAGACACCTGTGGCCCAGGAGAGGTAATTATTCCCCTCCATGGTCTGTGACATCGAGTGTTAGAAAAGAGTCCCCGAAATAATTTTTCAGGAACCCCTAGCATATGCTTTATAACTGGTTGCCAGACACTCAGAAGAAAAGGGTCTGGATGAGCTCCAGTGCTACCAGGCCTGAGGGATCGTGATGGGACAAAGGTATGTTCTCCCCTTGGTTATCCCCTGTGCCCACTGCCCCAGTGGGGAGGCCCCCTTTTCTACACCTACAGATGACAGCGAGACCTTTTTAATCACCTTCCGTTTTTTGACCTCCCAGGGTTGTCAAGAACATAAATACCAGGTCTAAACTATAAAAGAATGCAAAACACATATTATTAATACCAATCACGATAACAATAATAACGATACTTTTGCTTTGATCCAGCTGGGTCCTTTCACACACACCACAAAACTGTCCTTTCTGCAAGATCTCCGGAGCCCCGGCCATGGCGGTGCCAGGATGCCTGCTCGCCACGTGAGCCCCTGACGGCGGGGGCTCCCTGCGTGTCTCTGCTACTTGTGTCCCGACCTCAGGGGGTCCCTCCCATGGCCTCCACTTGAACCCTGATTGGTGCCACACTCCCGCCAGACACACAGTGTCACAGCCTTTCTGGCCATGGAGGATTTCCAGGGGGTGGGGGGCAGGAGAAAACTTTATCGGGCTCATTAAATAACATGGGCTCTGGGAGCAGTGGAGTCGGCCAGCCTGGCCGGGCCCCACCCGTTTCTGGGCTCCCCAGCTCCCGGCTGCCCATCGTTTCCTGTCCCTGCAGCAGCTGGCCCCTCCAGAATTAGAAGAGGCCCCGGAAATTTTACAGCAACTCCCTTTGTTCCTCTTCCCCGGGGCCCCAGGAGCCAAACTCGGCCTGTGAACGGCAGGCTTGGCTTCAGCTTGGCTGATCAGAGCGATTAGTAGCAGCCGCTCCTGCTAATTGCTGTCCTCAGCAGTGCCAGCCCTCCCGTGCCCTCCTCCCGGAGCCCTCTGCCGGCACACAGCCTCTGACTGTTGGTGGTGACAAAAGCTGTATGTCATGGGAATCAGCGTCCAGGGCTCGGGGCAGGCTTGGTCCAGTATTAACCCAACCCCTGAGCACTTGAGACCCACAGCTTCTCTGCTGAGTCTGAGCCACAGCGTCCTCTCCTGGTCCCATCTGGGGCACGCCGGGGAGCATGATTTCAAAACCATCGGTGGGAAGTAAGGTGCCTCACAGGTGGACAGCTTCATGATGGTTTACTCACTAGTATCTGGGTGCACTGGGGCAGGGGGGTGGAGAACCAGCCCGGGAGCCCACAGATATGGCCGGACTGTTTCAGCGGCCAGAACAGCGCACCAGGAATGTGAAGGGCCCAGTGGGTCCCGTGGGCCCCTTTCCTGCTCTACTACCAGTCCCCGCGGCTGGAGAGTACTAGCCGGCCTCCCTCCTGGGGTGCTGCAAGCATTCCTCGAGACAACACACTTCATAATAAGAGCAGTAGTGGATAGCTACTGGGAGCTAAGCCTTGACACACACTGTCTCCAATCCTTCCCTGGTCTGTGAGAGGGATCCCATGTTAGAGAGCAGCAACCGGAGGACCAGGAAGGACTCGAGGTGATGAGCACACAGCAGGTAAGGGCACATGGGCTTCTGCAGCACACAGATGCCAAAGTTAGGCCTTCCCATATGTCCTGCCCCGAGATTCAAGCCAGGCTGCTCTGGGCCTGAAACACTGGGTACCACACCCGACGGTGGGCCCTTCTCAGGCTGCTGGGACCCATGAGGCGGCCTGGTGGGCAGACTCTGGCCTGGAAGAGCGAGGGTCTTCTGCAAGGCCATCAGCCCAGCTCCTGAGCAGGTCTGGACTGTAGAGCATGTGACAGGTCACCAGTCCGTGGACAAGGAAGACAGGGCGGGCACCAGAGGGAAGCTGAGATGCTCTGAGAGCAGGAGGAAGGAGCTGGTCCTAGAGCACTCACTATTTCTGAGGTCTGCCTCTTCCCATCTGCATGGACCTTACCACGTGCCCCGAAACGCCACATCTGTCTGACTCCAAGGGATGATTGTCTCCATCCCCCTGGGATCTCATGACGGTCACACTACAGTGTCAGTGACTCACACAGCAGGTTTCCATAGGGGTGGAGGTGGGGAGTGGGTAAGGAGGGGCTGAGGCCTATGGGAAGCAGACAGTGGCACAAAAGGGGAGGCAAGATGAGGTCTAAAACAGACCCCTGTCTCGTCCCAGTCTGGGTGTGGCCAGGGGCATTGATCATTCTCTTCCCAGTCTCTGGTAAACCTCGAAGGGACCCCCATCCTGATGGCAGCCTCTTGGGACAGCATCGTTCTGGGGAAAGGGCAAAGGACTTGGCGCCTAGAATCCCAAGTGTGGAGGCGTCCGCAGTTAATGAACTGGCCATGTGACCCTGGGCACGTCACCTCTCTGGGTCAGCCCCGTGTCTGTACCTGCAGAAAAGCGACACTGGCCTACATCACCTCGGAGGCCCTTCCCCGCTCTCATCTTTGGGAAATATGTACTTGCTTGCCTGACTGTCCTTCTCCGCGGGCCTCCTGGTCACTGCCCAGGCAGGCCTGGCACAGATGGGCTGCCTCTCCTGTCCCCAGCTGTGCCGCAGAGCAGGCGTGCAACTCTGGCTCAGTGCCGGGGCTCCGCCCGCTCCGGCATCCCCCGCGGCCTCAGAGCAGCAGCTGGGACTGGATTCCAGACTAAATATGGAGCCCCAGCCCCATGCTGCTCCCCACCTGCAGGCCGAGCGCCCAAACCTCTACCATTATGGAAAATCATGCTACCCGCTTTCCGGCCCACCCAAAATGCTGACTCAGAAACCCTGCACCCAGGCAAAGGCCAGACAGAGGGCAGGAGGGCCGGGGCAACAATGAACTTTCAGAGCAATCAAAAAATAACAAAACCAAAAACCAAAACGAGCAGCATAAGGCACTCGCCTATAAAGAAAAACAGGAGAGAGCCTGTTCGCTTCCTATCATGGGCAGCACGCGCAGCGGCCAGGTTCTGGAGGGCATGCAAGCTCATTCTCCAGACCGGAACAAGGACGACAGGTTAAACAGTAAGAATGTTGTCCCCATGAGACAATTATCCCTTCCCCTGGGTTGAAATCCCCATCTCAAAAGGAGGTCAATGTGATTTTCATCTGCCATCCCTCACATACACACACACACTCACACACATACACACACTCACACACACACACACACACTCACACACTCACACACATACACACACTCACACATATACACACACACACACACACTCACACACTCACACACTCACAAGGAGGCTCGCTCCCCACAAACTGTTTATGAAGAGCACAGGTCCAACCAGCAGCATACTGAGCATTTCCAACCTAAAATACCAGGTGAACGCCTCCCCAAAGCGACCCAGTGTGACCCGCATCTCACTCCCCATCCGCGGCACCACAGACACGGATGGGCGTGGGTTGGATCGTATCCCACACAAAGACGCCCTGAAGTCTTAACCACCTGCCCCCACCTGCAAAAGTGACCTTATCTGGAAATGGGGTCTTTGAGGAAGGGATCAAGTAAAGTTGAGGTCTTCCTGGGGTCGGATAGGCCCTGAAGCCAGTAACTGGTGTCTTTGTAGAGACACATATACAGAGAGAAGGTCACGTGAAGCAGGGGCAGAGATGGGGGCAACACACCCACAACGCAAGCAGGTGCCAGAAAAAGGCAAGGAAGGGTCCTCCCCTAGTGAGGTCAGAGGAAGCATGGCTTTGCTGACACCTTGATTTCAGACTTCTGGCCTCCAGAACTCTGTAAGAATCCACTTGTGTTGTTCTGAGCTACCCAGCCGGGGGTGACTAGTTACAGGAGCTGATGGGAGGACCCATCACTGACACCAAGCTGTGTGACCCTCAACATGCCCCTGCCCTGGGCCTCAGTTGCCTTTTCTGTGAAATGTAAGAAGTTGGACCACACAGGCCCCTTTCAGCTCTGACACCCAGCTCTGGTTCTTGGATCTACGGAGTGCCTGGAGGAGGATGGGAGGGGTGGCGGGGAGAGGGGATTAACTCTGGGAAGGATGGAGAGGAGCACAGGGCCCATCTCCCCCCGCCCACACTGTACTGAGGGGCAACAGAAACCAAGGTCGGGGGTGGGAAGGCCACCTTGATAAAGGATAGGTCACGTTCATCCCTGCAAGCCTGCATCCTTCCCTACACAGGCAGGGGTGTGGTAAAGAGACGGAGCAAAGCTCCCGAGGAGACCCATTCCCAGTTCAGGGGTTTTCCTTGTTTTAAATTTGCACCAAATAACAAAGGCAGATTGGGAGGGGGAGAGACTGGAGGCAGAGAAGCAGGGGAGAGAACAGCACGAGGTCAGGACAGAGAAGTCGTGGGCATGGCCCAGGTGGCAGGCAACGGCCTGGTGAGAGCTATGCAGGCAGCAATGGGCTAAGCCAGTGAGTGTGTCTGTGGGGACAGGCAGGGAGGGAAGGCAGGATACAGTCCGGGGTTGCAGACCTGGGGGGCTAGCTGGGTGAGAAGAAGGGAAACCCCAGCAGAGGCACAGATGGGACCACAGGCTGGATTTAGGGGGTGCCTGAGGAGCTCAAGAGTCCAGGAGGCAGGTGGTGAGATCAGAGAACAGGCCTGGTGTGGAGACGGTCAAAGGCTCTCAGGTGACACCCAGGGTCACCTGAGGGGTGACCTCCTGCAGGGTGAGGGCAGGCACAGCAACTAGGACCCCAGGAAATCCCCCCTGGACAGGCCACTAAGAACAGGGCAGATGCCTGGAGCTAGGAAGGCATGGGGGAACAGTGGAAAGTGGTCGTGGGAGCCAAAGGCAGTGAGAGTTGGGGGTGGGAGCGGTCCTCAGTGGGAGCAGCCGCCAACAGAGCCTGCACAGTGAGGGAACAAAGGCAGAAAGGCTCCGGAGCTGGCACCCAGGAGGGTCCTGGTAAGGTCAGGCTTGTGCCAACGCTCCCCAGAGGGCAACGAAGTCTTTGAAGCCTTGCTCACTTCCGAGCTTCGCCAAAGGAGCACTCCAGGAGTGGTTACTGAGGAGGGGAGGAGGGAGGAGGTGGAATGTCCCAAGATACTGATTTCACCAGCCTGCCATGGTCAGATGCACGGGCCTTCTCGCCAGCGATTTCATAGACCCCCCAAGATGGCCTCAGGGAAAAACCTAGAAGAGGGGACTGGTTATAGACACACTTAGAACATAACTAAGTCAAACTGAAATTCAGTGAAATGCAAAAACATATGTACTAGATTTTGAAATATTTTTGCTTTTATATAACTCAGATGCTAAAGAAAAAATATAGCAAAGTCATTTAAATATATCACACTCTTTCTGTGGAAAAAAATACAGGGAGCACTTGGACTCATGGATATTTAGTGCTGAGAACCACCTAGAAGTTTACCTCGTTGCAGGCTCACCTTTACTGGGGAGAATACTAAGACCCCGCGAAGCTAGCTGGCTTGCCCAGAGTCACGTCATTCATTAGCAACAAGGACAGAACTGGCTCCCACTGCCTCTTAAGGCCCCTCCAGGCCTTCGTGGTTGCCACTCACACCAAATCAAGGGCACCGAGTTTAGAGTCCACTCAAAACCCCATGATGCCCACGTCAACAGTTCCAGAGGTTCAGTTATAGTAAAAATTGTACCCTCCAGTGCCTTGGAGTTTGGATATTATTTTCAAAAATGGCTCAACTCTTTTTTTTTCAAGATTTTATTTATTTATTTGAGAGACAGAGAGAGAGAGCAAGCACACGTGGGGGGCCGAGGAAGAGGGAAAAGCAGACTCCCAGGTGAGCAGGGAGCCTGATGTGGGACTCGATCCCAGGACCCCAAGATCATGACCTGAGCTAAAGGCATCAAATGCTTAACCGACTGAGCCACCCAGGCACCCCTGGACTCGGTTTTTATAACACTCAGAGTGGCTGCCTCCGGTGATCGTCGGCTCTGTGGGCCCTGTAGGTTATGCAGCCATGCTTGGAACAGGGCTGCCTGGACAAGGGACCCAGAAGCGGCTAAGATCCACCTGTGTGCTGCTCACCAGGCCTTGTACTTTGGAATGGAGCTGTGCAAGCCTAGAATGGATGCCTTTCCCAGATCTCCCAAAGGCTGCTTCGAGATGGGCCATGACTGGTGGCCAGGTACCAGTCTGCAGGTAATTTAAGTTGTTCCAAGTCTGAATCTATCCAGATTTGTCTAGGTAGAGATAAATACTGTTTAAAAAAACTGGAAATCAGGGCCTTAACCTATAATTAAGGCCTCTCACTAAAATGAAAAGACAAACACGTCACTAGAAACATAAGCAAAGAGCATGCAAAAGTAAATTTCCAAGGGAAGAAATACAGCTTATAAATGCCTGCAAAATCTTCGGGTTCACTAGGGATCAAAGAAATGCAAGCTATATGAGATCCAATTTTATACCCATTAAATTGGGAAGGGTGCAAAGGAATGCCAGCACCCAGTGCTGGCAGACTCGTGTTCCCTAATGCAGCTAGGGGTGAAAATGTGTGCAATCTGAAAAAATCCTGAAACCTAGGCATAACCTGGGAATCAAGAAAATAACCAAAGATGTCTTCAATCGTTCGCTACAAGTATGTCCTCGGGGAAAATTAAGGGCCGAGGCCACAACCCATGGGAGAGCACCTGGAGTCAGCCTGGGAATACCATAAAGTTCACTGACAGTTACAAAGAGCAACGTATTGGCAGGTGCTTTTTCTTTGTTCTAGCTCAACTATAAAGAGTCATGGAGTCGAAGCAGGAAAAGAAAGCCTAAAATGAGAGCATAGGCCACGGAAAGGGAGTGCCATGGAGCACTAGGAGTTCTCAGTTCTCAGCTCAAAATGCTTCGGAGTAGATCCTGTCCCTGGAAAGGAGGAGTGACAGTCAAGGCCCTTTAGCAAAATCCCAGCTGCCTCCCAAGACTGCAGTAGATTGCCTCTCTTGCAGCCCTGCCCACCCTGCCAAGAGAGGGAATGAAAACCCCACACACCCCTGTTCACAGCTTTGTCTTAGAAGTGTGGACTCTTCAAAGCAAGCCTGGGAGGGTGGGCCACCTGCCAAGTCTGCATGGGAGCCAGTGCTGGCGTCCTTCTAGCAGGTTGCCCCAGGGGCGAAGGTGGTGCTGGTGTCCCGGCTGTGTTCCCAGGCCCCACGCCAACCTCACCGCAGGCCGTGGGGTCTTCTGATGGGCTCCAACAATGCCGTACACTGGCACTACATGAGCACTCCCCGAGACTGGGATTGCCCAAGAGAAGACTGCATCATCCCTGGGGAGCCAGGGCTGGGGTTATGGAAAGCTCAGGCCAAGCTGGAACTTTCTTTAAAAGTAATTTTTTAATCTCCACTATCCAAAGGATTTTTGTTCTGCTCTCTGTGCATTCCTTTATTTCAACAACAGGACAGGTTTTTCTGAACAGTCTTCAAGCACTGTTGACAGTCCAAATAGCTATACCACTTTTATCTTGCCATTTGGTCAGGCCCTGGCATGAGAAGGTGTTTTGGGTTCGAGAAATTTGGCAACAAGTCTTTCGTGCTGCTCCCTGGGCGCTGCCCCATACACAAGCCCCAGGCGTCCAAGGGGAATTGCAGAGGACACAAGACACATAGGGAACAAATGGGAAAGTTTGTCCCTGTCCCCCAAACAGGTGCCTTCCATCCTCACTAGTTTAGAGCCACTGATGACCTTCTTGGGGCGATGGAAATGATCTTTATTTTGGTCTGAGCAATGGTTATGTGAATGTAAACATTTGTCAAAATCCCTCGGGCTGTGCTAAAGATTCAGGCATGCATCCTGTATGTAAATTAGCCTTCAGTAGTGTACTGTTAATACTAAGAAGCAAAGAAACATTAACAGGAAGCATTATCTGTACCATAAATGGTACAGAGCCAGGTTCCCGGCCTTAGGGACTGTCTGTGGTGGGGGAACGGGGTAAGAGCCGGTGGAAGTTGTGGTGGTGGCGGGGGGGTCACGTGGAAGGGTCTGAGGAGGCTGCACTGAAAATGTCAGGTCTCACCTTGGCCCTGGGCAAGTCCACACTCCCTCTGGGTCTGTTTCTTTATCTATACATTGAAGAGATGAGCTAGATCTGTGGTTTCCAGCTGGGAATGTAAGAAAAGTCCATATTCTTGGGCTCTCTCCTACTTTCTGAATTGTATATAGCATGAGTCTGGGGAAGAGGAATCTGCATTTTGATAAGCTCCTTGGGTGATGGCAATGTTCTTTGGGGTCCAGGAGCAACATTTGAAAACTGTAATCAAATGTGCTTGTAAAGTTTCTGACCTTCAGCAGTTAATAGTCTCTGGTTCTTTGCGGAAAAAACCCCCAGCAATATACAGCCAAGAGAAAGGTGGAAATCAATAGGGTGATTAGAGCTGGGTGACACAGGAAGGCTTCCCATCTTATACTCTCTCCAATCAAAAGCCTAAACCCAGACCTTAAATCTCAAAAGAGTAACCCCATTCAGTTGTGCAGTCTGTGCACTGCTCAAAGATATCCACCCTAGACAGTGAGAAAGGGCCAAGAACCAGCTCATATCCTAGTTGTTCAACCGAACCGCGTGCCCTGATGCAAGGTTGCAGCCACTTGGGGAGGAAAAGAAGGGGAAAGAGTTGCTTTCCTCAAAATTCATCCACCAAAATAAGGGATGCCTTTTCCTAATTCTGACAAAGGGGCTGCATGGGTACACACAGCCCGGTCTACAGAAAGACCAACGGTCAGAAAACGCTCACGTTCTTTCGACAAAACATGTGCTTTCAGCCCTGGCTCCTGAAACACAAGAGAAAAGTGGTTTGATATTCAAGACCGTACCTGTCCTGCCTCTTTTCCTTGGTCCCCAACTTTATCCCAGCACTCCTTGTCACTGGTCCGTCCCCAGATACCACATGCTTTCTGTCCCTCCATGGTCGGGTCAAGCTGCTCCCTCTACCCACCAGATTTCTCACTGGTCAACTACCTAGTCACCTGGGCCTTCCACCGATGACTCAACCCTCCTGGCATGCTCAGGTGCCCAGTGGTGCCCAGCGGTGAGAAGCAGGCGGCATATCCCAGGCCCAGGAAGGCCGTATGATATTGTTTGATGGTGATTAAAATACTAATTATAATACAGCATGAGCAAGGAGCACATGTAGCAGGGAGCACGCTGTCTGTTAATTACAAAACTAATACAGTGCAACCTAAAAATAGTCCAGCTTCCTCCCCTGCCAATCTATAAATCCAAGAGTAATGAAACCTGAATTCAAAGCTCTCTTGGGTTGGTCTCCCTCTCATTCCTATGATGCACTTCACACATTGCTATGATACACTTCACACTCTGAGAGCATTAAGGTAACACGGCATTCATTAAAACTTTCTGCAGCACCTAATTTCATAGACTACCAGTGGGACAGAACTTCCCTTCCCCAGAACTTCTCTGTCATTCTTTGCTCTCTGGAAGGCCTAAGAACCCCTCGAGGCCAATGCTTGGAGCACCTGCGATCATGCACCGCTCCCCAAGGCAGAGTTGGAGATTCCCCCCAGGACCAGGTGGGGTGGGGGAATCAGTCACACGGAGGGACAACTGAGGCTGTGCTCAGGCTCCACCTGATTCCACTGGCCCAAGCACCCCCTGAAGGTCAGCATGAAGGTCAGCCACCATCACAGACACAGCATGGAGAGCTGAGTGAGGAACATGGCCCTAGGCATATTGGCGGTGCCACCCCACGTCTGTCCATATTACTGCCGCCACCCCGTTCTGGTTCTCTGCCTCTATCACAACCCCTACCACGACCTGCTAACCTGCTAGCTGGGAAGCCGGGAAGGCAAACAGACTGGCCCAGCGCCTAGAAGCACGCTGGCCCCGGCAGGCAGGTTGGCATGGCCCTGTGCATCTCAGAAGCCCATCCATGTCACAGAGGGAACGCTGAGGCAAGAGGGCCGCATGGAAGGCAGGCAGGCCTAAGACAGAGAGGCCTTATCTGCTAGAGGTCCCTGGAGGACCACAAAGAGTCAACACCATCCCGCAGCATCTCCTCCAACCCCTAAAAACAAGCATTAGGCCTGCAGGTCTTACAGGGAAAGGGTTTTCAATCCCCCCACTCCTCTTTGTTCCAACCTCCACCTTCACTTCGTCCCTGCCGCCACCACCAGGCTGCCAGAGCCAGGAGGCCGGCTCCTGAAGGGCCTCTCTGTCCCGTGCTCCCTCACTGAGCCTCTAGCCTCGGGTCCCAAGGTTTGTCCCCAAACATCCCCACGAAGCTGTCAGTTTGTCTATGTACAGTTTGGGTACCCCACACTCAGGGGATTGTACCCCACAGGCCCAAGCCCCTCCTCCTGCTTCCTGGGACCCTTGTTTCATTCTGGCACCTCCCCCCTCAGTCACACAGGATGCCCCCTGGTGGGGGGAAAGAACAGCAATACTCTTTGCACCCAACTGCAGCACCCCGATCCGCCTGCAGGGCCACCGTACTCACCCCAGATACAGCAGGGTCCTCCCTGCTTCAGCCCATAATATCCCCAGCACTGACTTCCAAACGGAGCCCTCTGCCACGGAACCATACCTTCTCCTGGGAGGGGGATGGGGGGCTTCACTCCTTCCTGTCCCCCGCCTTCCTTCCTGCCCAGGGAAACCACCCTCCTCGGTGCCTGGAGCACATTCAGAGCTCAGTGAATACTTGTAGGGTGGACACACACTCTAGATTTCAAGTCCCATCCAAGCTGCAGAAAGACAGAACTGAGGTAAAGGGGATGCCTGGCTGCCTGACCCCAGGGAGCAGACTAGCCACTTGCTCTGCTCCACTTTGGCCGTGAGAGAAGGCATTTCCTTCCCCCCAGCCAGCCCTTCTTCATTCCTCTCCTCTGCTTCGCTCAGAGGAAGTGCCAATGGTCAGAGAAATGCCAGGAAGTCTGCAGGAGCCCAGTGAGGAGAGGAGAGCCTTTAGATCCAACCCAGACACAGGCAGGAAAAACAACAACAACCCCAAGAAGGAAAGCCCTTGGAACAGGGAGCTGGGGCCTGGACTGGCACTCTCACATCCAAGACGCTGGCAAGAACTATTTTTGAAAATTCAAGGACCAGAGTGTCATTCTGGACACAAGACTAAGTCATGTAATTCCTACCGGGATGTGATAGATCTCAGGATTTTTCCTCCGAAAATCAAAAATCAGGGATCAGCTGGGGTATTTGTGAAAACAGAGTCTTGCTGCCTCACCCTCCCTCACTGTGAAGCGGAAAATGTATAGAAATGAAGGTTGGGAGCTGGCGCTGGCATGACGTTGACAAAGGAATGTGTGATGACTCGGCAAAGTCATGGCAACTCATGGGTAAACTGAAGGAAGTTGCTTTAACACAGGACTGCGGAAGGATCTGGTTTCTGGAGCAACAAGGGGTGTCTGAGATGAGCGAGGCCTCTCAGCGAGGCTGAGATGATGCTTCTGGCAAGTGGGTTAGCTGCTTTTGAATCCCCACCCCATCCCCCATCCCAATGGTCAATCTACATACTGCCAAGGGCTCCCCAGGGACCTGTCCTCCACTGAGGTTCAGGCCAGACCCTGATTCTTGGGGAATCAGGGAGATGCAGAAATAGAGGCCAGCTTGTGGGACAGAAGAATGGGAACCCTGAGGAAGAATATCCCACAACAGGAGAGGCAGCCTGGCACGCCGGACAGACATGATCTATGCTTCCAGAAGAGGGGTGGACCAGGCAAACTGAGGCCAGGAATTAAAGCCCCCATCAGAGAGTATTCCCAAAAGGTGGGTCAAGGTCAAAATCCCACTTTTCCAGATAGCAGGGATATAAGGGATCAGGGGGTCCAAAGCTGTTTAGTATGGGCCCAATATCAGGAAATAGAGAATGGAACTGTTATAAGGTGAGACAGAGCCAGAGGTCCCCAGGATACTATCGCTTGCGGCCAGCGGCCAGTTGGCATCAGTCGGCATCAGTCGGCATCAGTCACCTGCGAGTGGGAAATTTTCAGCTGCCTCCACCTCCATCAATTCTAATTCTAACGAGCAGAAGTCATGCTTTAGACAGAAATACACCTGGAGTGGAGGAAGGGGCCCTGAGACCACCCTGTCCCTCTGCTCTAACACTTGCTCACCATGTGGTCATTGGACTCCTGAGAAGATCTCCTCACACACCAAAAGAACCCCTGTGCCAATGACCCTCACCAAGGATTCTGCCAGGGAAAATAGTAGCGTGACCTCACTCTGGATTTCTGGTAAATCTGTTACTCTTTTGAAAGGATTAGATAAATCTGAGCTTATAATACAAACCTGTAGCACAATTCTGATGACCTAGCCAACAGACAGGGATCAAGAGACCAGTCCTTTTCTATTTTAGTAGATGGATACAGGGACAATGGGCAGATGGATGGGTGGGCAGATAGACGGATAGATAGATGAATGGATGGATGAATGGACAGACAGATGGACAAACGTGAATGGCTGGATGGTTGGATGGCTGGTTGTATGGATGGACAGATAGGTGGACAGATAGATGGATGGAATGATGGACAGAAAGACAGACAGATCAGGGGTGCCTGGGTGGCTCGGTTGGTTGAGCGGCTGCCTTTGGCTCAGGTCATGATCCCGGAGACCCAGGATCAAGTCCCACCTTGGGCTCCCTGCTCGGCGGGAGGCCTGCTTCTCCCTCTCTCGCTCCCCCTGCTTGTGTTCCCTCTCTGGCTGTGTTTCTCTCTGTCAAATAAATAAAATCTTTAAAAAAAAAAAAAAAGAAAGAAAGACAGATCGATGGAAGGATGAATGGAGGTGGGGAATGGATGGATGGACTAATACTTTAATGAGCCATAGAAGCCTCCATTTAATGATCCAATCAGCGAATACCGTTCAGAAGGATGATAGGCCCCAAGGAAGTTTATATCTGGCTTGGGAGCTGGAAATACAGTTGTGAAAAGATACTGTGTTAGTGTGGGTCTCTTCAGTCCCACAGCTCCTCCTTCATGCCCTTCCCCTGAAAGAGGTGAATACTCGCACTAGGAGACCAATGAGCACATAAAGAGACCTGAGAAAGCAGAGCTCTGTCTGGGAAAGAATCCTGGGAAATAGGGACAAGGCCCTGGGCTGCATGGAGGCCTCCTTCAAGCAGTGGAGATGTCCATTTCTTCAGGACAGGATGGCAGGGGTGTGTGTGTGTGTGTGTGTGTGTGTGTGTGTGTGTGTATACACACGCCCATGCACATGAGAGGGAGAGAAAGAACCAATAGTTATTTCAGAGCATGAAAAAGAATGAAAACAAAGACCACTGGATGGGGAAAGGACAGTGTTCTCAACAAGTAGCACTGAGACAACAGGGTATACCCACACAAAAGGACAAGCTGGACCTGCACGCCACATCATACAGCAAAATTAACCCATAAAGATCACACACCAAAAGGTAAGAACTCTTATAAAACTCTTAGGAACATATGAAGAAATCTTTATGGCCTTGGATGACGTAGCAGTTTTCCAGCTATGACACAAATGCACAAGCAATGAAATAACAAATAAAGAAGGATAAATTAGACTCCATTAAAATTAAAAACACTGGGCTTCAAAAAACAACATCAAGAAAGTGGAATGACAACCCATGGAATGGGAGAAAAGCCTGCAAAGCATAGATGTGATAAGGGCATAGTGCCTAGGGTATATAAAGAACTCTTACAGCTCAACAATAAAAGGGCACATCACCAAATTAGAAAATGAGCAAAAATTCAAAGAGGTATTTCTCCAAAGAAGACATATACGTGGCCCATAGCCCTTGGATGAACAGGTAAACCTGAGCTTTCAACACTACAAAGCACATGAAAAGATGCTCAACATTCTTAGTCATTATGGAAATACAAATCAAAACCACAGTGAGAGGACCCTTTACATCCACTAGGATGGCTATGATCAAAAAGACACACCATACCAAGTGTTGGAGAGGATGTGGAGAAAGTGGAACCCTCAAACATTGCTGATGGGAATGTAAAATGGTGCTGCCACCTTGGAAAACAGTCTGGCAAAAGGTTAGTACCATATAACCCAACAGTTCTACTTCTAGGTACATATCCAAGAAAATTAAAAACATATGTCTGCATGAAAACTTATACATGAACACTCACAGTAGCATTATTCATAACTGAAGTTTGGAAACAATCCACAAATGATCACCCATTGGCTAACGGATACATTAAAATGCAGTATAACCATTTATTAGAACATCATTTGGCAATAAAAAGGAATAAAGCACTGATCCATGCTACAACATGAACCCTGAAAGCACTATACCATGTGAAAGAAGCCAGACACAAAAGACCACATATTAGATAACTCCGTTTAGGTGAAATGAGCATAATAGGCAAATCTACCAAGAAAGAAAGTAGATTAGTTATTTCCTAGGGCTAAGAGAATTGGGGAGAAATAAGGAGGGCCTGCAAATGGGTACAGAAGGTAATGGAAATGCTCTGGACAGCACCATTCTAGAAAATGATGCATCTAGGCGTGCCTGGATGGCTTAATCAGCTAAACGCCTGACTCTTGATTTCAGCTTGGGTCATATCTCAAGCTCCGCATTGGGTTCCTCGCTGGCATGGAGGCTGCGTGGGATTCTATCTCTCCCTCTGCCCCTCCCCACTCCCACCTCAGGAGCAAGCGCTCTCTCTCTCTCAAAAATAAAATAAAATAAATAAGAGAAGAGAAGAGAAAAGAAAATTAAAATAGAAAATGGTGCATCTAGAAAATGTTCCAGATAGTAGTGCTGGTTGTACAACATTGTGAATATATTAAAAGCCACCTACTTTTTTATTTTGATTTTTATTAAGTTTTTAATTTTAATTCCAGCATACTTAACATACAAGGTTAAATTAGTTTCAGGCGTACAATATAATGATTCAACAATTCCAGAAATTACTCAGTGCTCATTATGACAAGTGTGCTCCTTAATCCCCATCACCTATCACTTGTCCCCCTACCCACCTCCCCTCTGGTGACCATCAGTTTGTTTTCTATAATTGAGAGTCTGTTTCTTGGTTTCTTTCTCTCTTTTTGTTTCTTTGTTTTGTTTCTTAAATTCCATACACGAGTGAAATCAGAAAAAAACCACCTACTTTAAAAGGGTGAATTTTGTGGTATATGAATTATATCTCAGTAAAGCTTTTACTTTAAAGAAATCATAGGGGAAGAAGTGGAGATGAAGGCCCACGCAGGGCCACAGCATGTATTCAGGTGACCTGGCTGGGGACAAAAAAAGAAAGACCAAGAGGAAGTGTGACAGAAGTCAGATGGAAGGGCACATCTCAGGAGCCCATCCCCTCACACTCTCTCTTAGGGCAAACTACACTTTTCTTCTGGATGTGGCTTTGGACACCACCTGCCTCAAATGCCCGAACTCCATTATCACCCTCTGGTCCCACAGCAGGGACACACGTCAGAGGCCATTTTACCCAAATACCCTGCCTCAGTTGGATGAGATGGTATTTTTCCGGAGCCACAGTTTCTTGTGGTTTTCTCCTCATGTTTCAAGCCTCAAGTTCCAGAGAGTCAGTCTGAGTCCCCAGGCCAGCCGTCTATGCTCAGTACTGTACCACGACACAGGGGCCCTGGGCAGACACCTCTTCTCCTGAGTCACTGAAGAGGAAGAGAGGCCGCGACTCACACCCGATGCTGTGCCCGCGTCAGACCTCCCACCTTATGCCTTCCACAAGTCCCTCTGATCAGATTCACTCTCGGTGGCCTTTCCAGAGTGGGTACCACGATTTCTCTTCAGTGATTCCCCTCCTAACAGCCCCTGGAGGATCCATGCACACATTTGCTCTCACAGCTGGCAACAAAAGGGGCTCTAATATCACACACCCCACATAAGCAGCTCTCCAGGTCTTAAGAATAATTAGCCATTTCAACCTTTTAGAATATTATTCCCTTGATGGAGAAAGCCAAAACCCAAAACCAGACAAAAGACAAGCCTGAAATCCCCGAACACCAAGCTTATGAGGCAGAGCAGAATTTTAGAAGGTACAGCTGAGCAGGGCAAACCCTAACCTGTGTCCTTCTTCCCTCTGCTTTGTGTCACACACAAATCCTGTGCTTGGGCCTCCGGGGGACCATGTTTTATTTGGTTTTCCTGGAAACTTAGTGTGCTGGATGACACAGTTCTGCCTCAACCAGCACAGTGCATCTGGCAAACGCGAGTCCCCATTCAGAGGTGGCTTTGCTGGAGGTGGCGTTGGCTGGAGTAGAGACCCACGGAGAAAGGGGACCCAGAAAGCGAGCGCAGCAGTGAGCCAGGCCCTGGATGAGGATTGCCAGTGAGAGGTGGGGCAAGCGGGCAAAGGTCTTCAGATGAACAAAGCCTCACCACAGAAAAAGGCGGTGAGGTATCCGTGGGCCCTGCCTCCCACAATTATTGTGAAATACTTATGTGTTTCTGGTTTTCCAATAAAAATGACCAGGCCAGAGGAAAGGGAAAGCACCACGCTGGGCAGGAGAGAGGCTGGCGGCTGGCCTGGCAGAGCCCCCAAGGCCACACGTCTGCCCTTCCGAAGGTCGGCCCTACCCTGGGCAGCCTGGGTGCCACTGAGCACACGCCCACGGCTCCCAGAAGGCAGGCTCCCGAGCCGAGCCGGGGCAGGCGGGCACGCCTGGGGGCCCTGTATGCAGCCACGGCTCCCCAAGGTCAGCGAGAGACCAGCCACAAGCCCCAATTGTTCTTTGGCAAGTTCTCTCTGAGGCCAATTGTTCCCTAAGGCATGTTTCTCCAGCTCAGGGCCCGCCTCGCAGGCCCTGGGCCCGCCTCACAGGCCCTGGGCCCTCCACAAACACGTGCTGTGGGCTTCCTGGGATGAGAAAGCAAGGAGGAAATTGGGCAAAGCACTCTCATTTCCTAAGGCCTTGATCCAGACAAGCACCCTTCCTCGGGCTGTCTCCCTTAGAAGGAGAAGACGACAGGAGGGCACAAAGCAGCTTTCACAAAACGGCCTTCCAAGCAGGCCCCGTTTGTGAGGGGCCTGGGCTGGGGAGCCGAGAACATCCCAGGAGAAAAGAACAGACTAACGCTGGGTCTCCACGCACCATCCCGCCCCTTGTGGGATGAAGGGGGCTTCTTGGGGGAGAGGGGCATATGGATAAATAATTGTGCCTCTGACAGATTCTCAGGCTTTGGAGGTTCTTACTCAGCTCTACTCACAGTGCATTGCTGAAATCCCACTGTATCATCTTTAAACCCCCTGAAGGCAAAAGAAAAGTGAAAATTAATCTAATTAAAGTTGACAGTGTTCACAGTAAGGAAAATTCTGGTATTTTGCCAAGAGTCTCTCTCCCTAGCCAGCACCAGCTCTGTGGGTAAAAGGGCACGAGGTGGGGAGCCTGATGGGCCCAAGCTGGGGTTTTGGCTCTGTTGCTTGGCTGTGTCACTGTGGGGACATCTATCCAGGGGCAAAAGTGACACTTAGCTTACAGAGCTCTGAGGACACAGATACCAAAGCTGCGGAGTTCCTTAGTGGGTATTAAACACTCAGTAAAAGTTAGCCCCCTGTGACCCACTGGGCTTGAGCCCTACCCACCGCCCCCGATGGGTGCCTCTGCTCCCAGATCCTGCCCCAGGAATCCTGGCAACAGAGGCAGGACTTGCTGTATGTCGAGGTGGGAGCTCCAGGGAGGGAAGTTCTCCAGACCCTGCTGAACCCAGCTGCCAATACCCTTCATGGCTATTACCGTCTCATCTCATTCAGACCTCGCTGCAGCCCCAGTGAGGCAGGTGGGTGACTGGGTGATACTCCTAGTACCCTCATTTTAGATTCACAGGGGGGTGAGTCTGGGGTTAGGTCACATAGGAAGTCACCCCAAGAGCTGGGTCTCTGACAGTCAGTGCTCTGTCTGATGATACTGAGTATCCAGATATTCCACTGTATTCCCTATGTGGATGGAAGAGTATCTACACTTCCCAGTGTGCAAAAGCAGAAGTGACCTTATGTCTGTTCCAGGCTTGAGCCTGAAGGAAGCCTGGAAGTTTTGCTTTTCTGTTCTGAGGGGAGTTGGCCATCTTGAAATAAGGCCAACTGCATTGAGACCACCATGTTGGAAGGAAGTCCAAGCTAAGTACATAGAGAGATACTACAGACAGCTGCCATAGAGATGCCACACAGAGATGCCACACCGAGATACCAGAAAGACACCACACAGAGATACATTTAGAAATACCACAGAGATATCACATAAAGAAGAACAGAGCACCCCAGGAGGATTCTCTCTCCAATGGCTCTGTTTCTGGAAAATCTGCCTTATCCAGGCTCTTTAAGGCCAGAAGCCAAATACAATTTGCCTTTGACCCCTCAGTCACTAGCGTTCAGCTCAGACTATCAGGAAAATACCCAAACATCCAGAAATGGAGGATGGGCAAATAAACTGCAGTGTAGCCATATGAAAGATTATACATTTAGAAAAAACCCAGAGAAGATCACTATCTACAGAATATTCTGACAGGTGAAAGGACCAAGATACAGGATAGCATTTTCAGTATGTTCCCTCTGATGTAAGAGAAGGGAAAGTAATATATTCCTTATAGTGCATGAAGATATATGAAAGAAACAAAATATTATTAAAAGTGCTATCTATTGTGATTATGCTTTTTTAAAGGGTTCTTATCTTTTATATATACTGAATTACTTACAAGTGAAATAATATGGTGTCTGGGATTTGCTTCAAGAAATCCATGGATAGACAGCAGAAAACGACAGAAAAAAATCAAGCCTGCCATGAGATGATATTTGAGGAAGCTGGGCAATGAGCACACAGAGATTTGTTATACTAATCTGTCTACTTTTCTACCTGTTTGAGATTTTCAATAGTAAATTTAAAAAAATATTGTAACTTCTAGAGGAAGTGGGGCAAGAAGGAAGGGGGGTGAGGGTGATGGGGACAGAGTGCAAACAATACTTCCAAACTTCTCAGTATATCATTTTTTTTAACTATTGAGGTGGAATTCACATAACATGAAATTAACCATTTGGGGCACCTTAAAGTGTGCAAGTCAGTGCCATTTAGAACCTTCATGATGTTGTGTAATCTCTACCCCCATCTAGTCCAAAGCATTTTCTTAAAAGATTTAATTAATTAAATTATTTTAGAAAGAGAGAGTGCGTGGGGGGGGGGGGGCAGAGGACGAGAGAGGAGAGAGCCAGACAGCCAGAGAGCCAGAGAGAGACAGAGGGAGAGAATCTCAGACACACTCCCCACTAAGCTCAGAGCCCAACTTGGGGCTCACTCCCATGACCCTGAGATCATGACCTGAGCCAAAATCAAGAGCTGGACACTCAACCGACTGAGCCACCCAGGTGCCCCTGGTTCCAAAGGACTTTTATCACACCAAAAGAAGCCCCCACCCTCCACTCAGTGCCCATCCAGTGAGTATTTCCTCTCCTCTCCCCCCTACCTCCTCGCCCCTGCTAACCACCTACCTTCATTCTGTCTCTATGGATTTACCTACTCTGGGCAGTTCATACAAATGGAATCAGACAATGTGGAACTTTTGTGTTTGGCTTCTTTCACTTAGCATCATGTCTCTGATGTTCATCCACATCATAGTATGTCAGTACTCCATTGTTTTTTATGGCAACTAATACTCTTTTGTAGAGATACACCACATTTTATTTATCCTTTCATTGACTGGATGATGGAACATGCTTCTAGGGCATGTCTTTTTATTTTGACTTTTTATTTGCGAACTCTGTTAGATAATGCATGTAGACGACAGAGAAGGCAGGAGAAGGGACAGGGGCAGATTCATTAAAAAGTTTAGAAGCTTGGAAGCTTGGAAGAAGATAGAAAGCATTCAAAACTAAGAGGAAAATGGACAAATTATAATTCCTTGTATTTGAGTTTTGTGGTTATACCATACAATTGATAATTTTTTTTTTCTCAAGCAGGAAAGCACTTGAGAATCTATTCGGGAGTCTGGATTGGGTTAGGAGATGGGCCAGGCTGGAGCCAAGCCAGGAGTGATGACATCTATCACTGTCACAGGCTCAATGAGTTCCTTATCTCTGCAATAAGGGGAAGGCAGGGGCTTGTACTTCCTCCTCCAGAAGGAGCGGGGCAGCCTGCAGGGAGGTGAGCTGGGCGGCAGGGCAGCCAGTGGCATTCCGGTCCCCGTTCTGTGCGCCAGGTCTCTACCTGACAACTGCTGCTTCTGTTGTTTTGAAACAAAAGGTCCCCGCAGGCTAGTCCAGGAGAAAGAATTCTGGGCTTGGAGTCAAAAGACCAGTTTTTAGTTGCAGCTCTGACCCTGGATGAGTTACCTGCCCATTTTCCAGATGGAAATAATAATTCTTGCTCCTTCTGTACCTTGGAATATTAGATGGTTCATAGGTAATTAAGGCTTTGAGCTCTTCAGTAGAAAGATGGCTGGAATCACAAGGGGATATTGTGATTTCTGTGGCCAGGGCGAGTGCAGTAGAGACTCTGAGAGAAGTCAGTACACATAATTGAGCTCAGAAAAAGTAATCTGATTTGCCAGATTTTATCGAGGGAAGAAGAGAGTCTGAGAAGCTACCCAGGCTACTTATCACCACCATAAACTTACAGGTATATAGTTCTGTACAGTCTATGGTCTCCTTTGACCCTTGTCTCAATTCTTCTGGGTAGGAGTAGTCCCTTTCAGAAGAGGGAGAAAGTAAGGCTCTAAGAAGAGGGATGAGACTCCCAGCCCATGCAGTTCTGCTCTTCTCTGAGATGTGTCCAAATATGACATGCTTGGTCGTCTAGGTCCGCTGGGGGCTAATCAGAATTGGAGTTCCCCCTGTGTCACGGTCTCAGTTCATCAGCCCTTTCCGCCACATCCCCTGTGTGCCCCATGGTGCTGGTGTTGCAGACGAGCTGGCATGATGTGGGGCCCGGCTGCTGGTGGATACACAGGACCATTCTCCCCTTCCTCCTTAGAAACAGAACCTTGGGTAATTGCTCAACTGAAAACAACATTTCCCAGACTCCCTTGCACATGGGGTGGCCCAGTGAAAATTGATCCCAGTTCCTCCTCCTCCTCCTTGCCCATGTGGCTGGTACTCCAGCCACCATGTTGGACCATGAGTTAACTCTGGGTAAAGGGGCCACATGCAAAAGATGGTGGAGCCAAAAACTGGAAGGGGACTAGATCCTACAGAACCAGCATACCAGTTAGGGTCAGCCTACCTTTTATGCAAAAGATGAAGGATCTCCATCTTAAACAACCCTGGTTATTTCTGGTCTTTGGCACCAACCAATATGCATGGGTTGGCTCCTTGGAGTTGGCATCTATACCCTAAACAGTGAGGCTGCCAGGTTCTGAAAAGATCTGCACTGGCATGAAAGGGGCAGCGGCAGCCACAGCTCAGAGAACAACCAGGCGGCCTGGTCAGAAGGACAGGAAGGCCACCCAAACGCCCCAGCAGAATCAAAGAACAAATCCTCCAGCTTGGTTGTCAACGAAGGGTCCAAATGAGCCCTCAGGGGTGGGGCCGTATCCAGACTGACCAGCACTGTAGTCCCCCAGCCCAGGGGACCTGCTCATCTCCCCAGCCCTAGTCCTTACCTCCCGCCACTCCCCTCCAAGTCTCTGTCCTAAGAAGGAGCTGATTCACCCCCACCCACGTGCACGTTCTCACTAGGGGCCTTTGCCCATCATGTGTCTTCTGCCATAAGCACTCCTCTCCACACCTCTTGACCAGACTGATTCCCCTCTGTACCCTTTGATTTAACTCTCAACATAGTCAACTCCTTCATAAGGAGACTTCCCCAAGCCCGACCAAGCCCCCTCCAGAAACCCCAGGCCCTGGGCTTCTCCCTCTGTGGGCCAACGTCTCTCCCCTCCCCTAGTCTGCATAACCCTTCAGGGCAGGGATGAAGTACATGACTTTCATTTTTTTTTCTTTTCTTCTTTTTTTTTATTTTTTTAAATATTTTATTTATTTATTTGAAAGAAAGAGTGAGAGCACAAGCAGAAGGAGTGGCAGGCAGAGGGCGAGGAAGAAGCAGGCTCTCTGCTAAGCAGGGAGCTCGACATGGAGCTGGATCCCAGGACCCTGGGATCATGATCTCAGCCAAAGGCAGATGCTTAACAGCCACCCAGGCGCCCCCTTGACTTTCTTCTTTACCCCACACTTGATAACTCATTTTATTAGCCCAGTATAACCGTGATTCAAAAAACAATCAAGAAGACACATAATAGGCCAATGTCATCTAAGAACTTAAGGTGGCTCAGTTGGTTAAGCGTCTGCCTTCGGTTCAAGTCATGATCCCAGGGTTCTGGGATTGAGCCCCACATCAGGCTCCCTGCGCAGGGAGAAGTCTGCTTTTCCTTCTCCCTCTGCTGCTGTCCCAATTTGTGCTCTCACTCTCTGACAAATAAATACAATCTTAAAAAAAAAAAATATTCACGAAGGAAGGACAGACTCAGAATCTAACACCTAGACAGCAACTGGCTTTATTAAACCCAGTCTCCTTCGCCCCAGATGACGAATGTTCTTTTATGTTCAAGCTTTTATGCTTTGAGAATCAGGACATGCTGTCTTGCAAATGAATTGGTCACATACATTCTTCCCTGGTGAAAATTCCCTCTTAGCCTCTCCACGGCCCCCGAAGGAACATGTAAGGAGCCCATTCGGGTCTCTGCTTCCTCCCCGGTGCCGGGCAATGTACTCCACTTACAGCACAGACTGGAAGTTCGTCAGTTTGGCCGTGCTTACGGCTCTGGTGAGAGGAGTCCAATGTTTACGGGATTCACCCGTGTGTCTCCCTGCCCTCTAACTGACTGGGACTGACTGCTGTCCCCAAGAGACAGGTCAGGGAGGCCTACGCCGAGTTGCTACTAGCAGAGAGCTAAGGCAAGCCCCTAGGGCAGCAGGTCGTGTGACACAGCCCCAGGCAGGGCCCAGGTGCTCGGCACCGGCCTCCCCAAGACTGCCCAGGACCCTGCACACACTTAGCTAGAGCAGAAGGCTCTGGAGGCCCAGGAGTGTCTCAGCTGCTTTAATTGTCAGCTGTTGTGAACCGAACTGGCCTTTGGAGGAAGAAGGTTCAGCAAATCTTAATTACAGGCTGTCCCTCCTGCTTTTAATGGCTACGCTCTGGAAACATAGTACTTTAATCACATGCTGTTAAATCAAATCACTTTTCTAAGTATACCAGTGAGGCTGGGTATATAAAGGACACCTGTTATGAAATCTTTTATAAAGCCTGTTAATAGGGCTGGGGCTGAGTCGCTTAAGCATCTGCCTTCATGAGATCCCAGGGTCCTGGGATCGAGTTCCACATCAGGCTTTCTGCTCAGGGGGGAGCCTGCTTCTCCCTCTCCCTCTGCCATTCCCTGTCCCCAGCTTGTGCTCTCTGGCTCTCTCTGTCAAATAAATAAATAAAATCTTAAAAAAAAAAAAAAAAGGAGGCTAATTGAACTTTTTTGAAGTTCAGGGGTTATTTCATTTATGAAATTTCCTTAAGTGACTCTAATTCAAGTTTGCTGGGCACCTAGACCACTCACTCGCTGTTTGTGTTCTCCCTGTCCATCTCTCGATGGGGCCCCAGCCCCCAAAGCAAGTCTCTGGCAGCCCCCAGAAACTGCACAAATCTCATCCCCTCTGTTGCCAGGAGTGTGCCTTTCCACTCAGAAGGGTACATTCTTTTCTTTTCTTTTTAAGATTATATTTATTTGACACAGAGAGAAACACAGCTAGAGAGTAAACACAAACGGGAGAGTGAGAGAGGGAGAAGCAGGCTCCTGGCCAAGCAGGGAGCCCAATGCAGGGCTCGATCCCGGGACTCCAGGATCGTAGCCTGAGCTGAAGGCAGATGCTTAATGACTGAGTCACCTAAGCACTCCAAATGGGCACATTCTGAATGAATTCTGAAATTCTGAAATGCTGAATGAATGTGCTGTAGGCTGAACAAAGTCCTAATTCCCACTATGGCAGACTATGACTGCGTCTTCAGATGATGTCTGTAAAGACATTAGTAAGTAAAATGAAGTCATTAGGGTGCCTGGGTGGCTCAGTTGGTTAAGCGACTGCCTTCGGCTCAGGTCATGGTCCTGGAGACCCGGGATCGAGTCCCGCATCGGGCTCCCTGCTCGGCGGGAAGCCTGCTTCTCCCTCTCTCACTCCCCCTGCTTGTGTTCCCTCTCTGGCTGTGTTTCTCTCTGTCAAATAAATAAAATATTTTTTTTTTAAATGAGGTCATTAGGGTGGGCCCTAATTCATTATGACTGGTCTCAGGACATAGAAACGACACAAAGGCCACAGCAAGAAGTGGCCATCACTAAGCCAAGGAGAGAGGCTCGGGAGAAATCCTCCGTACTAACACCTTGGTCTTGGACTTGCGGTTTCCATAACAGTGAGAAAGTGAATCTCTGTGTTTGAAGCTAGTGCATGGCACTTTGTCACGGCAGCCCTCGCAGCCTAACGCAGGTGAGCCCGTCAGCGAGCTGTTTCATCTGCCGGCCCCACTGCCAATGAGCTGTGTGACCCGGGACCGTAGCTCCGGCTCAGGGTCTTAGCAGGTCCCTTCCTCAGGGGCTTGTGTGAGGACAACCTGTGGAAGCTGGGAGGCACACTGCTAGGCTCACTTCCCCCGCCCCCTCGGGTCTCTGATGCACAGCCCATGTCATTTACCCACGAGATTCGTCCCTCACTTCTCCCTGTCTCCTAGGCACAGAAAGCTGAAGTGAGAAGGGGATCCTGACACCAGGAGCCTGGATTTCTTTCTTGAATTAACAGTTTACTTTCTTTTTTAAAGCATTGTTACAGCTATTCTTAAAGCAAAGTCTCATCACTCATCTGTGGAATAGCCAGGATTAAAAATCTTATTTTCATTTTACAGATGAGGTAAACTGAGGCACAAAAAGTGAGGGATTTATCTCTGACTTGTTGGATAGGACTCTAGTTGCCTGAACTTACACTCCTCGGCTCCCAGTTCCCTCCCATCATCTCTGACCCCTTAAATACTTAGAGCCACCAGGTTATCCTCTGCTGCAAAACCTTCAATGGACCAATCAAGCCCCCACTGGTCTGCACTAACCCCGGCCCTCAAACCTCCAACTCCACTTCCATCGCCAGCTCCACTATTAACAGACCAAACTGCCCGAGGGATACAGCTATGTTCACATGTCACCACCTCTGAGAATACCTTGCCCACTTCTTTCTAACTAGGAGCCACCTCCTCCAGGAAGCCTTCCCTGACCGGCTCTCACCGAGTTCTTTCCAGAGCTCTCTTGCCCAGCCACATGTGGTGACTCTGATTCAAGACTTGCCCATGTTTTGTTTACAAATTGCTTAACCATGTCAGTTCCCAGAGCAGGGAGCACGTCTTCCCACCAGTCCCACATACCAGGGCACAAAGAAACGACTCGGTCAGTATCACTTGGCCCATCAGAACTCCAGTGGTGGATAAGTTACCTCAGCAACATTAACATGCTAAGAAATAGCTATTTACAAGTTCAACTTTGTAAATGGAATCTCATTCTTTCCTGATACCTGCCATGTCACAAGAGTGGCCTCCAGGGGCACTGTTCCTGCATGTCCCGACCGCCCCCACCATGCCTACCTCTCTGTCACAAGCTGAGAACCCTTAAACCAACGCCTATATGAACTCCAGGTGTTACAGGAGTGGAGAGACTGGTCTCATTGTGCCACAGCAGGGACATCAGGGACGCCCTTCCCATGCTATGGGCAGTCGCCCCATTCCCCTGCTCAGTTTTGGAGGTGACAGCTGGGATGGCAGCTGACGCCTCGGGGACAGCCTCTTCCTCTCACTTGCCTCTTTGAGAGGTGTTTCCCTTCGGGGTGGGAGTCCGGTTCTTTGTCTCATCCAGAAGGAAATGATAGCTTTGGGACGGCTGCAGAAGTCCCCTTGAGGCTGGCTCTGGCTAGACGACAAGTAAGGGACTTTTTGGAAGGGATAAGTAATGCTGGAGCCTAAAGGACAGGACTTCCGGCACCCCTCTTTGGCTAGCAACACCCCACAGCCAGGAACCCACTTAGGTCAAGACCTGGCTGAGAGATTATAAATTTGGATTTGGATTCAATCATTAATTTTTTAAAAAGATATATTTATTTATTTGAGAGAGGGCATGAAAGGTAAAGGGAGAGGGAAACCAGCAGACTTCCCAGTGATCAGGGAGCCCTACTCAGGATTCGATCCCAGGACCCTGAGATCTCCTCTCCACCCCGACCCCCAAGAGCCCAGCCCTAGCCCTGAAAATAACCCCTTTCCTTTGAAGTGCGTTCCCTGAGGTGCTGGCCCCCTAATCTGGGGATTTGCCTGCTCCCTCTCTACCAGTTTTGGGGGGGCCCCTTCTATGCTGCTCTGGCTCGCAGACACACACGGAGACCCAGAAGCTCAGTTGGGAGACGGAATCCTGCGGGAGCACCCCACCACAGTGGCTGGGGCGTGGCATTCTGGAGAGGGGGGTACGTCAGTCCCTAGATCTCTGCAATGTCCAGAATGGGGGCAGCCTTCCTCAAGGGTATAAGGCAAGAGCTTCCTGAATAAGCCAGAAATGCAGGACATGTGGGAGGTTCGCAAGTCATAGCCCTGTGGCAAGGTCGGAAGGGAGAGCTCCCTCCCCAGGTAACAATCCAAACCCCAAGCTTTCAGGTCACACCCTGCACACCACACCCTTCAACGCCTCCAGAGGCTTCCTCCATTACTACTGAGTTCAATTTCATCCAAGTCCATGCAAGATCTGGACCCTGGGATGCGGCTGCCAGTTGGCCGCCCCCTTCCCCTTGTTCACTGCCCTCTGCCCCAGTGGCCAAGCTCCTCAAGCAGACAATGCTTCCAGACCCTCCCGGACACCCCTCATTCCTTCAGGACTCTGCCCTTACTACCCTCCGGTCAGCGCTCCTCTCCCAGGCCCCCGGCCCTTGGCCCTGCTTTACTCCCCTTCATAGCATGCACTCTGGTCAGAGAGCTCCAGGAGGTTCTGCCCCGCCCACAGCAGCCCCCCAGCAGCTAGATTGGGGTTCAGGATATTATAGGGCATACCAGCTGAATGAATGAATGAACTCCCCTTCCTTCACACGCCACACACTTCCCCTGTTGGTGGTCTGAACCTGTGTGTGTGTGTGTACGTGTGTGTGTGCATGCTCAGTAACACAAACGGTAGCATGTGAAGCAAGGCTGGGAGCCAGAATGCCCAGCGGCCACAGCTCCGGTCTGTGAAATGGGCAGGAAGCACTGCTGAGGGTTAAAAAGCCCACAGAGCACACCAAGATCCCTGGCTAAAGGGCACCGTGTTCCCACAAACAATCGTTAGTTCAGCTCTATAAGCCACCTCGGTTCGTCCTTGGCCTGCTGGTCGACCTGCCCTGGCAAGGGAAAGGCGGTGCCCTCCGGAGGCTGGGCCGGGAGAGGCAGGAGCGGGACAGTCAGCGGGCCACACACGGGCCCAATCTTCCCACCTTGCATAATGGTTCTCTGGGCTGGGGTTTTATCCCCATTTCTGGATGGTGTGCCCCAGCCACAATGTCCATCTGTCCCCCAAAGCATCCAGCACGTAATGGGGGGTCCCACTACCCCTCCTAAGAGCTCATGGTACTGTCAGCAAGCCCTGTCCTAAACACATGTAACCGGCCCGGTTCAGCCGTGCTGCAGCCCTATGAAAGAGGCACTATTATTACCCTATTCTACAGAACTAAAGCGCAAGGACAGGGCTGTGTTTGTGGCTGGTTTTGTGGTGGGGTAGAAAGAGCACGAGATGCAGAGGGAGGGAATGCGGCCTCTGGTTCCGGTGCCAGCTGCCAAGTCCCGTATGACACCTAATCTCTGTGGTCACAATAATACGTGGTAGCCCCCATGGGGGCCGTTGGTAAATTCATAAACTATGACACAGGTGAGTGGCAGCTGGCGTTATTTACGAGTAGGACAATCCTGACGATGGCTCAGCTGTTTCCCTTAGGAGGAGGGATGGAAAAGGCCCCGACAGCCGGAAAGCACAAACTAAAGGGACAGTCCACAGTGACACAGCGACTCTCGTCTATGGAAACCAGGGGCACAGCGGCAACAAACAGAAATTGAAACAAATGAAAAACCTAGGCCACCTAAGCTGTGAAATTATTTAACATACCTGCAAGGCAGCCGATTGCCATTCAAGGGGGAAGGGGCTTGAATGCAAAAATTAACACAATGTTCAAATGATGAGGTGGCAATTCTTCGCTTTATTTTTAAAAAATATTTTATTTAGGGGCACCTGGGTGGCTCAGTTGGTTAAAGCGACTGCCTTCAGCTCGGGTCATGATCCCGGAGCCCTGGGGTCAAGCCCCGCGCTGGGCTCCTTGCTCAGCTGGAAGCCTGCTTCTCCCTCTCTCACTCCCCCTGCTTGTGTTCCCCCTGTAGCTGTGTTTCTCTCTGTCAAATAAATAAATACAATCTTTAAATATTTATTTATTTGACACAGACAGATTGAGCACAAGCAGGTGAAATAAAAGTCAGGAGGAGAGGGAGAAACAGGTTCCCTGCTGAGCAAGGAGCCCAATGTGGGGCCCTATCCCCGGACCTTGGGACCATGACCTTGAAGGCAGTCACTTAAGCAACTAAGCTGCCGAGGTGCCCCAATTCTCGTCTTTAAATTTTTTTTTTTTAAGATTTTAAGTGTATGTTTAATGAAATGGTAGCACCTCATTTTCAGTAACATTTCTAAGTTGTTGAAAATCTGCATGGTCTAATGAGGTATCTTCAATGAGAACCAAGCTTCTAGTTCCCAAAATATCCCCCCAAATTAAACAGTTTCATTGTATTCAAGTACCTACTGCTTTCTGTCTAGTTAGTTACTAGGTGAATGAGGTCAAATATTCTTCTAGGAGAAGCTAGAGGAGAGCCATGCTTTGGAGACCCTTATCAGGACCTGGGGAGGGGCTGTGGCATGGGGAGCTGCCCCAGGACCCAGGCATGGACCTGTGGCCATCCCCACTTGGGCAGTCTCACTCCCTGGGCCCACAAGGCCCCTGCTGGTATTCCATGTGGCAGGCAAAGCATTTGGGGAAAGTAGGAATACCACCCACTCCCACAAAAGTCCCTTTGGCTTTGGGACCTCCTGGGCCTCTGGACCTCCTCCCCAGGATCAACTCTGGTCATGCCTAAAATAGCAGGATCACAGGAAGGGAGCATTTCTGAAAAGGGGGCTCATGAGAAGAGGATAAACCATGAGAGAGCCAAGTAGCCTGAAAGTAGCCCAAACAAATCTGAAGACTTTAAACCCCTCTCCCCCAAATCAAAAAAGGAACTGGGATGCCTGGTTGTTAAGAAGATTCTTTCATCATTTGGGGGGAGTCAGGGAAGCAGAGTGCTGCTAGCTGGGGGAGGAGGCAAGGCCAGGGACCTGGGGCAGGAGGGGAGCACCTAGAGAGCCTACCTTACATACCCTTGGGAGTCCGAAGCCCCAAGCAGGGACACGGGCCTAGGAGAAAAGGGAGACAGAGCAGAAACCTCTGTACAGGGCAGAGGAGCTACTGGCCAGGGACGGGGGCAGGGGTGGGGTCCACTAAGAACCAGGGATCTGTTAAATCACCAAACTAAATAGATACCATTGCTGAGGCCAGCCAAAGACCAAAGAATAAACTTCTCCAAGATTCCAGGCACCTTCAAACTGCCACCAAGATCAAGGTCATCTTTCCATTGGCAGTAAAAGTGAGTCACCTCCAACTCCCTGGCTTTAAGAGTATTTCCACCCTAAAGGGCAGGGAAGGCTGTATTTTATCCCTGCAGACTCTTCATTCACTTATGGGAAAGGAGGGTTCAGTTAGCACAGCTAATCTGCATACAGAGTAGACCCCGCCCCCTGCAGCCCCAGGCTCCCCTCTCCCCAGGAAATGCTGCCATTAACCTTCTAACTCCCCCAGTAGGAGGAGTTACCAGTTGCTGGTCAGAGGGAGCTGGGAAGGTGACATTCAGCTTGGGAAGTCAGCCCTTGCTGAATTTTATGGCTCCATTCTGAAATAAATCACTTCGGCCCTAGGAATTGGCTCCAAATAGATTTATTGGTTTTAATACTTGTTTGGGGCATTGCAATTAATTGAAAGATGCCTTCTTTCAGTGATTGTTCTGAGATAGGAACCTGGGTCTCCAAGCACTCATTTTTATTGGGCATAATTACGATCGTCTAGAAATGGTGTTTGTCTGAGTCTTTACTCCCAGGGAACAGTGCTTTCTAAAAGTACCGGCCTGCCAGAGTTCCCAAAAACCAGGGTCAATGCCTCCTGTTGAAGACAAAACAAGCTCAAGTCCCTTCTACAAGTTTAAGACCTTAGCCTTATAGCCTCCTGAGATCATCAGATACGGTTCCAGGGACGCTGCAGGCTGCAGAGAGAGGAGCCAAAGGAAGAGGGGAAGATGCTGATCGTCCCCACATCAGCTCTAGCCAGCTGGCCCGTTATACCCAGTTTTCACAGAAGACCACCAGTGGTGAGCAGCAGCACAGAGCAATGGGTACGTACATAGACTCTACAGCCAGACTGCTGAATCTGAATCTTGCTGTCATTACTCGTTCGCTCTGTGATCTTAGGGAAGTTACTTAACCTCTCTGTTAACTCCGTCTCAGTTTTCTCTTCTCTAAAATGGGGAAGATAATAATACCCATCTCATAGGGTTTTTATAAGGATTAAACTAGTCAATACAGTTAAAGCAGCTGGTACAGTATCTGGCATGTGATAAATAACAGAATTGACGTGTTGATCAATAAAAATGTTAAGAGTTATTTGAAGAAAGAATTTTGTGGCTAAAATGAAGTTTGAAAACCATTATTCTAGACCACGGAGTTCACAAACTTTCTGTGAAGTACTGGAGGATAAATATTTTAGGCTTTGTGGGCCATACGGTGTCTGCTGCAAGAGCCTGGGAGCCACGGACACACAGCCAGCCAGAGGTGTGACTGTGTCCCAGTAAAACCTCACTTAGAAAGCCAGGCAGGGGGGCGGCACCCGGTGGCTCAGTCAGGTAAGGTAAGGTCTGCCTTCCGCTCAGGTCATGATCCCAGGGTCCTGGGATGGAGCCCCACATCGGGCTCCTTGTTCTGCAGGAAGCCTGCTGGCTCTCTCTCTTTCTGTCTGCCTCTTCCCCCAACTTGTGTTCACGCGCATGCTCTCTCTCTTAGATAAATAAAATCTTACAAAAAAAGAAAAACATGCATTGGGCCAGCTTGGGTCTGTGGGCCCTTTTATATTTGCCAAGCCCTGGACTAGACCCAATGTCCTACTTTACAGATGAGGAGGACACAGCAGAGAGTTATTTGACAGCTGGAACCAAAGTCTCTGCCCTCCCAGGCTCCGTTGGAAAATCGAGACCCAGAAAGGGAGAGAGAAGCCAAGCCTGCAGCACTCTGTGGTGTTCTGCCGGTCCAAGAGCGCACTGTGAGACAAAGCGACATCAAGGCCCCCGCTTTCCATCCCGCTTTCCATCGATGACATGCGCCCCGGGCTCCCTGAAGGTGAGGCCCGGGGAAGGGGTGTCTCATGGCTCATCTCAATAGCCCCCCAGCCGCCAGCACAGGAGCTGGTCACCCTAGGATTGCCCTGAGAAGGTCGCTAAGCGCGGATGCCATGCAGGGGAAGGCTCCCACCCAAGAGAACCTGGGGCCTCAGCATCCTTATTTCAGTGAATTCCGGGACTGATTACTAAATGGAGCCCCTCCCCCATACCCAAGACAAGGGCAAGCCACTTGTTAAAGAACTACAATATAAAAGGGACTTCAGGGCGCCTGGGTGGCTCAGTTGGTTAAGCGACTGCCTTCAGCTCAGGTCATGATCCTGGAGATCCGGGATGGAGCCCCACATCGGGATCCCTGCTCAGCGGGAAGCCTGCTTCTCCCTCTCCCAGTCCCTCTGCTTGTGTTCCCTCTCTAGCTGTGTTTCTCTCTGTCAAATAAATAAATTTTAAAAAAACAAAAAAAAAACTCTTTAAAAGGGACTTCTCAGAATTCAAACCAAACAAACAAGGTCTTAGAAACATTTCTTTCCTCATCCCTCCACACGTCATGGTGACCAGCAGATAAAATCTGCCCCTTAGTGCGGGTCTGTGAGAAGGAAGTTTAAACACAGCCCCCAGAATGTCTGACCCTGCTTGCATCAAGAAATGGGGTCTCTGTCCCTTCCCTGGGAATTCAGACTCAGAGACTGCTTGACCAATGGCATGTGGGAGTGACAAGTGAGTGAGCCAGCATCCAGGCCAAGCCTTGAAGAAATTGGCCATTTCTCCTTCCTGTTTCTTGGGACACTGACTTTGGAAGCCAGCCGCCGTGCTCTGAGGAAGCCCCAGCAGCTCCACGGAGAAGAACTGACTGTCAGCCCGTCTTGCTGGCCATGGGAATGAGCCATCTTGGAAGCAGATCTTCCGGGGCGCTGCCTGAGCCAGCCCAGCGGACACCGTGCCAGCAGAGGCAGGCTGCACCTGCTGTGCACTGCCCAAATTGCAGACTCATGAGCAGAATTAACAACTCTTGTTGTTTAAGTCACTAAATTTTAGGGTGCTTTGTTACACGGCAATATGAACTAGAACAAGCTCTTAAAAGTCAACCATTTGCTCGGGTCACAAAGCTATTCGCTTCCACAGGTAACACAAGAAAATATTGTTTTGTTTGTTAGGAATTTGGGGATGAGATGGGAATACAGGCCCCAGATTTAATATTCTGTTGTGTTAAGAAGGGAATATGATATTGTGATTTATAATAAGACACACAGATCTGGGGGCACATGGGTGGCTCAGTTGTTGGGCATTTGCCTTCAGATCACGGACCCGAAGTCCCGGGATGGAGTCCCGTATCAGGCTCCCTGCTCAGCAGGAAGCCTGTTTCTCCCTCTCTCACTCCCCCTGCTTGTGTTCCCTCTCTAGCTGTGTTTCTCTCTGTCAAATAGATAAAATAAATAAAATCTTTAAAAAAGAGAGAGAGAGAGAGACAGATCTGGTCATTCACTGTTTCTAGCAGAGACTTCCTAAAACCCTTGGAATTTATGAGAGAAAAAGGTCTTGCATTCCTAATAAGCCCTTTTCCACCCAAAATAGCTTCTGTTAATGAGGGACTCTTGGAAAGCACCAGAAGATGGGGCTGCTTGCCAGGGAACTGCCCTGGTGATTAGAGGGCTGGAACTTTCCGTCCCACCCCTTGATGTCAGGAGATGGAAGAAGGGCTGGAGGTAGAATCAGTTGCCAATGGCCAACCGTGTCTATGTAATCAAGCCCCCCTAAAGACCCAAAGGTCGGGGTTCAGAGAGCTTCCGGGTTAGTGGACACATGAAGATTCAGGAGAGTACCATGCTCTCAGAGGTCATGGAAGCTCTGGGCGTTCTATATACCTTACCCTAAGCATCTCTCCCATCTGGCTGTTGCTGAGTTATAGCCTTTCCTAATAAATTGGTAACCTAGTAAGCGAAATGTTTCTCCGAGTTCTGTAAAAAATTAAAGGAACTTAAGGAGCAAGATCACTGGAAACTTCAATCTATAGCCAGTCAGAAGCACAGTGTCTGAATTTGGTGTGGTTGGGGGGCGGGTAGCAGTATCGGGGGTCTTAGAGGACTGAGCCCTTAACCTGTGGGATCTGACCCTGTCTCTGGGGTAGGGATGGGGAGAGGTTTATGTATCTTGTAGGACTGAGCCCTTAACCTCTGGATCTGACTCTATCTCTGAGGAAAGGGGGTATTTTGTAGGACTAAGTCCTTAACCTGTGGGATCTGACCTATCTGCAGGTAGACCGTGTCCGAATTGAGCTGAATTGTAGAATACCCAGCCGGTGGGGAATTGCTTGGTGGTGTGGAAACCCCATACACGTACCGTATTGGGAGCAGAACCATAAGGAGCTAAGATATTTGGGGGAAAACTGGAAAAGAGAAAGTATGTCTCAGGAGGTAGGGCCAATATTTTTTATTAAAAAAAAGACTTTTCTGAATTCATACGAGCATAACAACAAACTTGAGAATGAGATCCCAGAGTCCCAATTCAGACATAACAGTTGAGAGAAGTTCTGATTTCAAATACTCAAACGCACATCCTGATTTTTCATTCAGAAAATATGGTCACCATTGCTCACATTGTGGAAGAGACTATACTAGCCTAAAAGCGTGGAGCCCAGTGGGACAAGTCGTTGTCTCTACTTCAAGATAACTCTTACAGATGGCCTGAATTTGAGCAGTAAAACTATGACGGGTTTATTGGAATGAGTTAGATCTAAAACGTATCTCTTGCTTAACTTTAGACAAGAGTATTTATTATTGCTTGGGGAATGGATGTCAAATAGAACACTTTATCATAGCACATGAGATGCTAAGATCTTTTTGACAATTAAATGTATTAACTGTCATTGTGCTGAGGTTATTTAGCTGGCAATTAAGAAGCTTCTGGCTATCGAAATCCTGTATGACAGAAGTTATGGTTTAAAAAGTCTAAATTTGCAAAACAGGTGCTTTTGAAAGAAACTGGAGACTGTATAAAAGGACTCTTTGCTTTACAAAAATATTTACTGAGGTTCTCTCTAGTTAATGACCATCTTTTGTGAAGACTAGTAACAGCCATGTATATAAATGTTTTATATGAATAAATATTTAGGAACTCACACTTGTTACCTGAAAAGAGGTAGCCTCGGGCTGAAATGGAACATGTATCATTCAAAACTGTCCCAATGCCAAGTGACATAAATCCAACCCAACTTGCTTATGCAGGCTTTCCCAAAATTCACGACCTTGGAGTTGTCGGTCATGCAGATATCACTCGCTGGAACATTATTATTGAC
This sequence comes from Spilogale gracilis, assembly GCA_004023965.1. Classification (NCBI taxonomy): domain Eukaryota; kingdom Metazoa; phylum Chordata; class Mammalia; order Carnivora; family Mephitidae; genus Spilogale; species Spilogale gracilis. The sequence continues at coordinate 12,907 of PITA01014599.1, read as the reverse complement.
CTTGTATCGACTTTTATTAAACTTACAATCCTGTTAAGCAACAATGTAATCACAGGTTCCATGGACTAGCTTTTTCTTCCCCTTTGAGACACATCTAAATGTTGTAAATTTTTTACAAGTTGTAATTTTTTACAAGTCATAGAAAGTCAACTGAAAAATCAGCCTATAACACATCTGGAGGATGAGTGCCTTACTTGAAGGTATAAAAGTGAAGGATGCTTCCTAAATGGAGAACCAGCCCTTAATTTGCTTTCTCACTGGTTGCTCTTGCCTCAGTGTCCCCAGTGGAAGAAGCACACTAACCCTGCCAACTCCCAAGAACACCAGGAGTAATAGCCCCACGCCCCCCCCGACCAGGGCATGCCCCGAGGACAGTCACCCTGTCCACAGCAAGCAGCCTGCTCAGTGTGCTTGCACCCGCTGGGACCTGACGGCCTCTTCCCGGCCTCTGAATGCCGGAGTCAGAGCATGGGATTCGGGAACTGTGGAGGTCACAAGCAGTCCACAGGGGAACTAGAAACTTGACACTCAGTGCTTTTCTGGTTCTGAAATCCATTACAGATACATTAAGTAAACTTGGCTCTACAGGGGTAACTAAAATCACTAAAACTCTATGAGGATAACCCAGGAGTGGGGCTGCCCAGGTTACAACCAGGTCCTCAACAGCATCCATAAGCAGCCCAGCCAACCTCCTCCTGTTCTTTTTTTTTTTTTTTAAGATTTTATTTATTTATTTGACAGAGAGAAACCACAGCTAGAGAGGGAACACAAACAGGGAGAGGGAGAGAGGGAGAAGCAGGCTTCCCGCCAAGCGGGGAGCCCGATGTGGAACTCGATCCCGTGTCTCCCGGATCATGACCTAAGCTGAAGGCAGTCGCTTAACCAACTGAGCCACCCAGGCGCCCCAACCTCCTCCTGTTCTTACTGCCCCATTTTCGGCCCACAGAATCCCAGAGCCATGCCGCCGCCCTGTCCTAGCCTTCGCCCTCATCTGCCGCCCACCTGGGTCACACACGAAATGGAAACAAGAGGGGGCCAAGATGCAGAGGACTTGGGCTCAACCTGGGCTCCCAAGGTTTCTGCCCCTCTGGCTGTTTCTCTCTGGCAGGAATGAGGCCTCAGTCAACCACGTCTGTTTCACCCAGAGAAAGAAAACACATTACACGGCTCCCCAGTAACCCTTTCCCCATATCCTTCAGTGGGTCTAACTCAAAGCCCACCTCCTTAAAAGGCCTAGAATGTGGCCTGGCATGGGGCGGAGATAAGGTCTACCTTATTGAAAAAATTAATTCTATAGGGAAGGAGCAAACCACAAGTCATATGTCCAAATGGCCGAATCAGGCAGACCCAGAGCTGCGGCCTCAGGGTCAGGCAAACGCCCAAGACAACATCACGGGGATCCTTCCTTCCCTGCTCCAGTCCGGGCTAAGGACCTAACCCCTGCCTCTGGGCCTGGCACCAGGAACCTCGGAGGGAGACAAGCAAGGATATTAGATACTTTCTCATCAAACACATCAACTGTGACGTGACTTGCCCAAAGTGACCCAGGTCACCAGTGGCAGACCAGAGACCAGTGACCTTTTCAGATTACCACAAGGAAACCTCAGCACAATCTGTCAATCTCTGCGTGTGACGCTTCGGAGGAAAAACTCCAGTGAAATTGACTAGATCACCTAAGAACCGTGGACCGAGGGTAAGTTACTTAACCTCTCTGTGCCTTCCTTTCCTCAACTATAGAAGAGAGGCTGTGAAGGCTAATTAGCATAATACAAGTACAGTGCTCACCAAGCACTTATCGCTGTGATATCTAACAAAAAAACTGCCCCAGGGTTTTCAGGAGAAATACCACGTGTTCAATCCCTGGGTTGAGAGAGTCTTCCCTGCTGTCCAAACAGCAGCTCGGAGAGAAAAGTCCAGGTTTGGAGTCACACACGCACCCGGAGTTGGAGCCGGGCTGTCGTCATAAGACAGCACAGACTAAGTTAAGCCTAGAGAAGAGACCTTTATGTTCCTCCAGTTCTAGAGGCTAGAGGCCGAGATTAAGAACAGCATGGCTAGTTTCCTCTGGGGCCTCTCTCGTTGACTTGTAGAAGGCCGCCTTCTCCCTGGGTCCTCATCTCCCAGATGTCCTAGGTCTGTGTCTTGCCTGTGTCCTTATGTCCTTTTTTTTTTTTTTTAAGATTTTGTTTATTTATTTGACACAAGTAGGAGGAGAGGGAGAGGGGGAAGCAGGCTTCCTGCTGAGCGGGGAGCCTAATGGGAGAAGGGGAAAGGAAGAGGGAGAGGGAGAGGGAGAGAGAGAGAGGTTACAGTTCCACCCCTAACAGCATGATGGGTTTCACTTCTTCCTCTTTAGGGAAGGATTACATAGAGATCCATGAACGCTCATGCAGGGCACCATGCTGTCCCACAATGACCTGGTTTTTAAATCTGGAGACATGGCCAAGATGAGGAAGCGCCTTTCCTGATTCTACCAATATGTACTTTGTGGTAAAAAAATAAATGTCTTTTCATGGAGCACAGACCCTGTGGCAGGCACTGCTCTAGTCCTAGGATCTATCTGCTGATGACTCAGATCAGGTGAGGCCCCAAGGAATGATGGGAGTGATAACAAGTGCCAACTGCCCTAAAGATTTACAGACCAAGTCCTGGGGTGGAGGAAAGGAGGAAACTGACCAGATTAGCAGAGCGTATAAAAGCCCGGGAAGGGATGGATTTGTCCCAGGAGATTGGGGAGGCCCCTATGACACACACTGTTTGTCTATGTGAAGGGGATAGTGGCTTGGGGAAGGGGAGACAGTGTCCAATGCTAGGGTTAGACTTCCCAGTCAGCACAGACAAGATTCTACAGGACCCAAGTAATCCACACCACACTAAGGAGCAATTTCCTCTTTCAAGCCCATAGCTATCTTCAAAGGTGACCGCTGTCTGCCATCGACCAGCCAGAGCCTCAGCCCCTGGGGCATCTCTGGCCCTGCTGTCTGGGCCATGTGCAACACAGGCTTCCTGCCTCTGGACAATTCTGTCTGCCACGGTCTTCACTAGGCCCCAGTGGTGGAGGAGGAAACGGGCTACCGGCGGAGAGGGGGAGAGGGCACAGAACCCACCTACCGAGACCACGCAAAAGGATCATAGGACGCCAGGGGTGCTATGATCCAACAATACCCATGAGTTAAGAAATAATAATGACTAAGAAAGGCACAACTATAGAGAAAGAAAGCAGATCAGTTGCCAGAGCCAGGGGATGTATTTTTTTAACTTCAATTATATTGAGGTATAAACAATTATTTCTCAATAAAGCTGACAACCCCCCCCAAAATAAATAAATAAAATCATACTGAAATTTGTTGAGGCAAACATTTATCAGTGCTCACCCAACCGTGATTCTCCTCCCCACTCCCTTGTAAGCAGTCTTACCTCTTCCCGTAGATGAGGCAGAAAACACCAAGACATGCTTTCTCAGCCTCCATGGAACTGAGGCTTAAGTTTCTCCCATTTCTCTTCAATGGGATTTGCTGGAAATTCTAGCAGGGGGATTCTGGGAAAGGTGTACATGCTCAATAAATTAAAACTCAAGGGGAAGTTTCTTGTCTGCCCTCAGACAATTACATGAGAATGTGATGTGTAGAGCAGGGGCAGCCATACTATGACCATGAGGAGACAATACGGAGACAAGCCGGAGGATAAAGGCCAAAATGCTGAAAATGGTAGCCTGTAAGGTTAGATTGAGTCCTTGAAATGATCCCTGATCTACTGAATTAACCAACCCTAAAACCCCTTTCGGACTTTTGGCTCTGTTAGTCGGTAAACACCTTGTTTTTTAAGCCCTGTGAGTACAGTGTTCTTTTACCTGTAGCCAAGCACATCCTACAGCCCAGGTGGTTTTCATCTCTCTAAACTTCCACCTCTGAGTCCAACCTCAAAACTGAGATCATGGTGAGACAGACGATAGATCCTTGTGACTAGAAACAGACTCATCAGAATTTTGAGCCAACAGTCCCACTGAAAATGCTTTCCTCTCTAGCCCTTTAACAAAATGGGGAAATAGTTGTCAGTTTCTTTGTAGGCACTATCATCTATCATCTCTCTGTGCCTCCTGCAGTATAACTGACTGATGACAGTGTCAGGTGTGACCCACACATACATCCCTCGTCCATGTGGCCATAAGACCCCACTGGCCCAGGACTGGCCCAGGTGACATCTATCTGTGTCCCAATATGATTATTAATAGCACTCCTTTCACCTCAAATATTTCTGCATTTGGACAAAAAAAGTATCATTGCCCTGTGCTGGCTGGCTCAGCATACTTTTCTTTTCCCTTACCCAAGACTTCTCACATTACACGAACGTGAGGCCATTCTGTCTTCCCCACTAAAAGGAAAATGGGAGGTGGGGACCCTGCCAGTTTCCCCGGATTCACATGTCCCACAAGCAGGTAACTGACGCATGTCTGCTAAACTGAACCAAATGTTAACGGAGGTAAAGGCCTTAAGCTAAAAGGCTGGAGGCAAACCAGCATAAGGAACAACTTTTGCAGGGGGAAGGGGAGAAACTGGGTGCTCTTCGAGAATCCATGACCCTCGCCACTGGGCCCTGTCGGCAGAGGCCCTGTGTGAAACTGTCGGTGTTTATCTGCACACCCAGCTGGCTGAGGCAAGCTTGCTATTAAGGCAATTCATATTCCACAGAACTCAACACGGCGCCTGGGGAATCTATGAACCCCACAGACCCCAGTCATCCTGGAGATGCAAAGGAGCAGGAGGCCTTTTGCTACCTGAGGACAGCCCGGGGCACTGCACACAGACCCCAAGACAGATAAACCACGTGCTGGAAAAAACACTGATTGTGAACATCATCCAGTTTGGGGACACATCAAGATGTGTTCAAACTCTTAAGGGCCTCGGCTAATGACAAATATGGCAAAGGCCTTCTCAGCCAGCGGTGAGATCAGGACATGGTCTATTCCGGAAGGCAGCCCTAAAAGGGAGCCTCAACGGGAATGTGAGCTCCACCCACCCTGGAGGGAACCACACACATTCTTTTTGAATAACTTTGGGGCTCAACTGTCACAAGGACTGTTGGGCCTCTCCATGTCTCTGCCTCTTTGTCTCTTTCAGAGACGTGACGTCTGACTTAGTGAGGCATACAGAGGACACCCATCATAAATAGATAATAAACGTCAGCTCCCTGCATCAGATCCTCGAGTCACTTACTTATAAGCTGCAATACATTCTGGGAGTTGGAGGAAAAAATTTGCAGCGTATGCTGTTGCTTCTTCCGTATGAATCTGAAAAGCAGGGAGTCGAAGCTTCTCTAGACTTCTACATCACAGACTGTGCCGACGCAGCCTGCTCAGCTAATCTCGAAGCCATCTGCAAAAACTCCCTCTGTGCTCAGTAAGTTTAGGATGCGACTTGGCTGGACCCTCTCTCACAGAATCTTAGCTTGACAAATTAAGGCCTTTCTAGCAGAAGCCAACAGGGTGTAGAAGGGCCTGGAAAACATCTCTCACAACAGCCAAAGGGGTGATGGGGGGAAATGGCAGCGAGCTGCCTGAGGCGTATGGAAGGCCTTTCCAACTGCAAAAGGCTTCGAATGAGGGAAGGAGCTGCCTCACAGAACAGTAGGCTCCTGGCTGCGGGAAGCACTGGAGCAAGACAAGCCAGGATTCCCACACCAGCTAGGACTGGAAATGGGGAACTCGAAGGTGTTTCCAAGTTTCAAGTTCCAGGAACCTGGGCATGGGGGAGATGATGTGGTACACTGTCTGGGGGACCCGTAGCAGTTGGAGTCTACATAGGGCACCCTTCAAGGGAACCTGGACAGAAGCCTCTGTGAGGATTTGTCCTAAGTAAATGGTAGGGGAGAACATTCTGGCTTTCTTGGATGAGCTTGTCTGCAGGCTTCTGCTAAGAGATGAAGCCCTGGGGCAGGAACAGCCCTTCACAGGCCTTGCAAAGGCCTCCACCGCTGTGTAGTTGTCCTGAAGGCCCATTTGAAAGGTTCCCAGCTCTCCTCCTTTCTCACTCTGGCCTCTTGCTCCTCCTCCTCACTCCTTCAGGCCACCCGGGTCCTTCAGCATTCTTTCCAAGGTGGCAGAGACTCAAGTCAGTGAAGGGTGAGGAGCCCCAGAATCTTCCTGGTGTCCCTGGGAGCTGAGAGCCATAGGCTAAGGGACCCTGGTCCTGGAGCCTTTATCTGCTAACTCGTCCCCTTGGGGTCTCTAGACCACTTTTGTAGTGGACATCCAAAGCCATAACAGGCCTGAGGTAGTCTAGTTCCCAGGACTGACTTTTCCGCACTGGTGTGAGGAAATCCAGGCCAAGATTGCCAACCTCCCCCCTCCAACCCACTTCCATGCCAATGGGCTGATGTCTATGCCACCCTTCTGCCAAATGTGCAAACCTTTGCAGGGGCCCAGTTTAGGGAGGGCCCTCCATTCCAACTCCGCTCTGGTCTCCTGGAGGAGATGTTGCCAGGACTCGACCCCCTTCGGTTCTGAGACTAGCAACCACCCCTCGTATCCCAACCCCCAGGACTGGCCTAGCCCAAGTGGAAGCCGACTGTCTACACTCAGTTTTGAGTCCCCTGGGTATTTCCCTTCCATTCTATGAGCTCAGCTCTTCTTTGAAAGGATGCTAGTTATATTTTATACAGCGTTTCTAGGTGCTTGTAATTGGATGATTTTCAAGATTTTTACTCCACTATGGTACTAAAAATATTCTAACTCAGTGCTGGGATACCCTCTTTGGACCTGCTCATGAGAACCTTCCCTGGCTGGCCTCCCACCCCAAACAGTGAACTCTGGCCACATCCCTGCACCTCTCCCAAATACAGGTGCAACATCTACTGTGTGCCACGCACTCGTTCTGGCCTTGAGATTCAAAACTGAAAGACTGGAACTCTGCCTAAAACACATTAGCTCTAAAAATGCAGTGCAGCAAGGGAACTATCTGCAACACTCTGCTATTGAAATGGTACTCTACTACTTGCGCAGGGAGTGAAAGCTTTTTCGTCGCTTCCTCTGTTCCCATCTGGGAGCAGCCACACTGCCTGCTCTTCAGAAGCCGGAAGCCAGGGCCAGGCTTCCCTGTCCTTTGCTCACGCCCTGACGGCCTGGAACCAGGCTCTGCTCACCACGGATGTTCAAAATGCAAACGCCTCTCCCTCTCCCCTCACTCTAAAGGCTCCCAGCTGAAGTGCGCTCTCAGCTGTCGCTGGATCCTGCCAGCTGGGCCTCCAGCATGACACAGCATCCCCGCCAGCTTCCCTGACGACAGAGGGCCAGGCGTGACAAAGGACTCTCTGACAATGGGAGGAAGAGGTCTTTTATTGTCTGCAGCAGCCCCCATCGAGGTCCCGCGCCAAAGCAGCTCTTTCCCACTCCCACAACTGTAGCTCCTGCCCACGCATCTTCCTCTGGCTGCTACTCTGCACACTGTTTTCTAGGAGACAGCTCCACTGGACTCTCCCACCTGCAATTCAAATCCAACAACGCATTACCTACCGCGGAGCTCACGGGGTCCTCCTTCTCAGGCCAACCTCAGTGGACCTGCTCCGACAACCACAAGTTTCCCCCAGGGTCAAGGCGGCCAGAAACCTGGGAGCCACTGGGACTTCTTTATTCCTCCGAGTTAAGCAATCACTACAGACTTTAGTCCCCAAATGTTTTTAATACAGAGCCTTGCTTCTATCCCCCTACACATGGCCCTGGCTCCAGGCTTTATCCCCTGGCACCTGGATGCTGGATGGAACCTATCATTGCCTCATTGGCCCAGTGGCCTCCTGGCTCCAGGCTCCAAGTCACATTCCCTACTGATCCAGGGCGGCACCCTCAGCTGTGCTTAAAGCCCCATCCTCCATGCTCTACCTGTAGTCTAACAGCCAATGCACCTCCGTCCATCCGGCGAGCTCACAAAACTCCTCGGATCTGTGCCCAGTGTGCCTCCCCACCTTTGATCCTGACCTTGCTGCTGCAATCCCTGGCTATGCCCAGGCTAGGGTCACCCCTCCTAGGCACATGCTGTTCCTTCTTGCTTCTGTCTCTCCTCTCCTGCTGGTTTCTTCTTTTCATCCATTTGCTTTCAGCCCCTGTATTGTCTCCCTTAGGAAGTCCTCCCCAATCTCTGATTCTAGAACAGGCGCCCCTTGATCTTTCTACTATAAGGCCCTCAGAACTTTCTCGACTACTGTGCTCACCTCACAGTTTCCCCTTTACAGACTTAGGGCCATTGTCCCAACTCAGAACTGAATCTAGGTCTGCCAAGGCCCAGACCCACTCCTCAATTCACCTCTTCCACAAAATCATCCCAACTGGCCCTGTCCACCTCCCTGCTATGGTAACTGTCTCCCCTACTTTACCCATCCCATCCTTGAGTATGTTAGTCAGCACTTGGGTCTGACTCCATGCTGGATATGAACCAATGGTGGGCATAAAAAGCTCTAAAAAACTTTTTTTTTTTTTTTACAAAACTGTAATAATGATATGACACGGTGACCATCCCAGCCCCGGGAACTGGATTTGAAGTCTGAAGACCTGGGTTCAGATCCCTGCTCTACCTCTTCCTTGTGACTTGGGCGTGTCACTAACCTTGAAGGCTCGATTTCCTCGTACGCAAAATGGGAATAAGGCTGACAGCCTCGCAGGGCTACGGTAAAAAGCAGATGGGATCACTTGCGTGAACTACTTCACAAACTGTAAACCCAAATCGAGTGTAGTCTCCAGTGCCCACTAACCGCCCCCCCCCTTCCACTACCCCAGGCAGTAGTTTCCGTCCTACTGAGTCAGGTGAAGATCCAATGTGTGGGTCCTCTTCCCAGAAAAATGCACATACGTAACAGCTTTGCAAACACTTTCAGGAGGTTGCTGAGGACCCTGCCATAGGAAGGGAAAGCCAAAGACCAAACCTAAGTGCACTGAGAAGTCCCCAGGCCTACCACCTCCCGCAAATGTATGCCTTCAGCAGGATTCCTGGATGCCAAAGATGAAAGGGAGGGTAGGGAAGGGCAGTCTCAAAGAAAAGGAACCTCAAGACTAAGAAGTGAATTCCAGAGCCTTTCCTAAAACCAGAGGAAAGCAGAGAGAAGGTGGCATTCTCACTCTTTAGAAAGTAAGAACCCCACTTTTTTCAGAAAGCATCACAATATGGAAAAAGAAGACTGAATGAGGCATCAAAATCTGGACCTTCTGGTTCCACTCTGCCAAGGGTTTCCATTGACCTCGGGCAAGTTATTTCACTTTGATCAGCCTCAGGGTCTCACCTGGAGATCAGCTCATTGGTAAGACCCTTCCCGGGTCTGGGGACCTAATATGGAGATGTATCTGTTCCTGACCGCCCCCCTCCATTCTGAACCACAGCTGGGTTTAACTCAGAAGTAAGAGGCAGATGTTGATATGATAGTGTGGTGATAATACAGGGAGAAGGCCACCATCACAGCACTGTTCTAAATTAAATTGTGTGCAGCTTGAGGCAGGAGGGCAGAAGAGCAGAAGAGTAAAACCTGAAAGTGAACAGCTGAGCCCAAGTGACTGAGTTGGCAGTGAGGCCGAGAGGTGGAGGATGCCCCCCAAAAGAACATCAAAAGAAGCTGCCACGTTATCCGGTAAGCTATGTAGCAATGCCATCACATTTGGAAAATTCCCAACAACTGTGATTCGCCCGTCTGTTTGAACCTCCTGTTCTCTCTCCAGGCTTGGGACTCTCTCTCCATCCTACCTACCACCTCCTGCTCCCTCCTTCATCATCTGAACTACAAACAATAGAACCTTAAATCCAGGGTAGTAGACCACAAAACGGAGATGAAATTGGAGGACAGTGTCAGGGACCCCAGAAGTGAATTTGGGAAGGAACAGATAAAAAGCAGACCCATAGTAAAACATGCACACTGTCCTGCAAGACAGAAACTGCTAAGCCCAGGAAGGGCTTGAGTGAGACCTTGACTAAAGCCACAGCCTATCACTGAAGATAGCCTACTACGGCCGGACAGAGCCCTGCAGAGCTGGGGCAGGACCATGGTGAACAACCCGCCAGCTCCTCACTGTGCAGCAATCAGCTGGTTGACTTCAGCACATAACTGCCCAGCTTCCCAGGAGGACATACCTTCAGGCCCACCTGGGAGGGTACAAACAGCCTGAAGCCCAGGGTAACAAGGAACAGAAGGCAGTTCTTCCTCTGCTGCTCCCTCCTGCATTTGCTCGGGAAAGGAACTGGCATTAGGAGTCCCTTCCAACCAACCTGTGTGAAATTGACTAAGTCCTGGGGTGAGTGCTCTAAAGTATTTATGGTTTGTTCTCTCCTGTAGGCTGTGGATCATCTGTTCTATTGCTTTACAACTTAGCAATTTCTACTATACTATCTTTGTGTGCCCCAAACACAGTAGAGTATCTAGCCTAAGCTAGGTGTTCAATAAACATATGCTGGACTTAAAAATCTTACATGTATCCCCACAGCTGGCATATGTTTTTTGGCAATTGGAGACCATGTGTTCAATTTTCTCTGCAGACACTTTCAGGTACAGAAACATATAGGTGCTCAATACATAGTTGTAAATGAATGATTAGCTGGCCAAACCTAATAACCCTCCAGGCTGTGTCTGAGAACCTTCCTATGCATGAACTCTGAAAAATACATCCAGCATGTAGGAGCTCTTTGCTCTTTTCAGGGCTTCTCTATCCCTGGAGATGCAGAGGGCAGGGAGGATCACCTGGGATGGCTTCTCAGGGTTCTACACTTTAAACCAGCACCTGAAGAATAAACTGTGGATGCAATAAGGATACTGAATCCATGAACACATTCATATGAACACAGACAGGTGTTGCATAAACATGAATGCCATATGGATTTATTCCATGCAGATATGATTCTGATATAGCAGATGTATCAAAGCTGATAACCATTCACCACTAGCAAATTATCAGATGAGTAATAGTAACAGCAGTGTAGACTTCTGTTCTTTAATGGCTCTTCTCACCAGAACTGGTAACAAATCAAAATTGTTTTGGCAAAGAATAAATACCAGTATAATTTACACCCTTACTCAGGTTCAGTACTTCCTGGGTGCCAAGACCTACTCTCAAAACAAAACACCCAAATACACACACACTGGCCATTATTTAAGTTAAAGCCATAGGCTGAAAAGAGAAATCACAGGACCACAGAAAGGGAGAAAGTAGCCCTTCCCCCTCTGAGAGGCCTTGGGCAAGTCATGGCACTTTGAGATTCCGTGTGCTTATCTGTAAAATGGGGTTAATACCCCCCTACCTCATAGGACCCTCTTAATAAGTGTGATGATTCAAAGTGGGGATAGGCGGTGGGAGAAACGCCCTATAAAGTCTTACAACATACCATTATTATGGAAATCTGCTAATCACCGATGGCACTGTACCCCAGAATGCTACAAAATTACTGCCTACAAGTGTACATTATCTAGGACAGACACTTGACACACCAGAGATGATCTGCATCGAATCCTGTTTAAAATACTCAAAGGGAGTTTCCTCAGGCAACCTGAGTCCGTCCTGTGAGGGGCTGCACGTCTAACGCTTGTTAGGTGCATTCTCTTCCCATATAATTGGGTTTCCTGAAAGCTTGGGCATTTCCTCGCGCTGGCTGAGCATTCTCGAAGCCGGGATTTTGGAGGTTCCCGGGCCAGACCCCGCGCTGGGCAGGAGGAACGGGGCATGGACAGTCTGCAGCCCCTCCCTGTGCTCTGGGCGCCTCCTTCCTCTCTCCTCCAGCTCTGGCGGCGGCACCGGTGCTGTGTCACTTTCACTCTCCTGAGACTCAAGCCGTCGCGGGGCCCGCACCTCCACCGCCTTCTTCCCGCGCCGGCCCCTAGCCTGGGAAATAATCCCCCAGCCGCACAAACCCCATGGCGAAGGCTGCGAAGGCGGCGAAGGCATGCGGCCCGACCAGCACCCGGGTAGCGGCGCGGGCAGCAGCGGCCGGACCGCCAGGGGCCGGGCGGGCCGGGCAGCCTTGGCCCCCTACTGTCTCCAGGACGAAGAACTGGAAGGGGGTGCGCAGAGTGCACTGGTCCCTCCAGGGTCCGCGAGGCAGCGGCGGGCGCGCGTGCACGCGCAGCCACAGAGCGCCTCAGAGCAAGGGTCAACCCGAGCGTGTCGGGAGGGTGGGGGGCGGCGACACGCGCGCACCCGCGGCCCCTCCCCGCCGGGCCAGACCAGCGCCCCGCGCCGCGGAGTAGGCTTGCTAGCCCGCCGGGTCAGGGGGCATCGGGGACGCGGAGGGAGGCACTGCGGGTCTCCCGCGCCACAGCGAGCGCGGAACTCCCTCGCCGATTCCGCGCACACGCAACTGCAGGGGCTACCGGGTCGCACATCTGCAAGACCCACCAGGCCAAGTAATCCGGAGGCGCGCGCGCGCGGACACACACATATGACTAGAAGCCCAATTGGGACCGCGAGGGGGCTGGCGGGACCATTCACCCGGTAGTCGGGCCCACGCGCGTCCCCACTACGCCACCGTCTGCCCCCCTCCATGCCCCGCCCCCCCTCCACACGCCAGAGCGGTGTGTACACACACAAACAGCTGGGCGGGGGAGGCGACGCCTCGCTCCTCGCGGTGGGGACACACAGGCCTCCGGCAGCCAGCTCCCCCTATACAAGCCGCACCCCTCCCTGCTCACACCGGCCCCCCAACCCCAGCCCTGAAAACTCCACGAAACCCAACAGTCAACGCCGACCAGAGGAGGGGTTCCGAACCCCGACTGTCTTTTAATGTCTGTGTTAAGACATACCGAACTCACACCCGCGGTCCCCGGGACGCCTCCAGACGCACCCGGGCTCCGGCCCGCGGTCCTCAGGGCCGCAGACCTCCGTCGCCGCGGACCGAAACCACTACCCGCTGCCCTCCCTGTCCCCACGACCCGCGTCCAGGACAGTCACCCA
>PITA01014598.1:0-53051 GCA_004023965.1 Spilogale gracilis | reverse complement strand
CTCCAGAAATCTCTTCTTGGAGAACAATCATCCAGCACCCCCTCCCCACCAAGTTCCCCACCCTCAGCTTCCTCCTCCCCTTGCAGGGAAGCCAGACAGGCTTTCATTGTTCCAGGTGAGCCGTGGTGACAGATGAGGGTGATGCCAGGCTGTGTGGGTGGAGGGAAGGGGCTGACAAAATGCAGGAATCGGGTTCGGGAGGAGAGAAAAGAACACCACCAAACCCCGAGGTCTGTTTTCCACCATGCACAGGTGAGGTGCGGGCTTTCCTCATGCCTCACTGCCCACGAGCCTCCTCCCTCCCTCCCTCCAGGCCTCACCTCCAGGGCCCATTTTAGGGCTGCTGAATTTGCAAGGAAAACAGGGAAGCTCAAGAGAAAGTGAAACTGCCGTTAGCCCACGAACCTGACCTTGACTTAGCACACGGCGTCATTAGCTGTGTCAGCCTGAGCAGAGGGCCCGGGCGCCCTGTGCATGACCCAGGGCAGAGGGGCACCCTGGTGCTGCTCAGGACAGGGATTCCGAGGCTCCAGAGCTACCCACAGACTGCCTGCAGAGGAAGGCAGGGAGAGACAACGGACAGAGCACTATGCCAAGAGTCAGGGGCCCCGAGGGCCAGGTCATAGCACCTACCGGAATCTCATAGCCCTCATCTCTGAAATGGAGTGAAGGTCACCTGCTGATGAAATACCGGTGCAGACACATTCCCCATGTGAAGCCCCAGAGCCGGCTGGCCATGCCGTGGGTGGCTTGCAGTGGTGAGAGCTGGCCGAAAGCCCCGTCGGGCTGGCCAGGCCTCCTCGGGCTCCCCAGCAGATCCTCCCCCTCCGGGATGGAGTTGACACACAGCAGGCACTCACAAATGCTTGCTAAATGAGTAAATGGATGAAGAGGAAGTTGAGGGCTGCTGGGCCTCGAATATTCCAGCTCACATGAGAAGACAGTCCAGGCCCCGGCAGTCTGGGCTTCAGACACTGAGCATCCAGCCCAAGGCGGAGAGGGGGGTCCAGGACCCCCATCCACAAGGCTGCCAAGGCCTGAGTCAGAATTAAAGGAAACACAGATGGCACAGCAAAGACGGGCGCACAAGCACAGCACTAACTGCCACACGAAGGGCCTGGAGGTGGTTTCCAGCAGGGAGACGAGCCGCGAGACAGGTCTGTGAGTCCCTGTGAGGCCAGTGCAAGCTCATTTGGGCTGAGAACTGGATCTGGGTGTATTGTTGGGGAGTCCCTTCCGGCCCACTGACCGTGGGTCTGTCACTGGGAAATCCCGGGAGGCCAAGCCTGTTAGGGGAGAAATAACCTGGGCATGGCGCTCATGTACAGGCAGGGGGAACAGCAGAGCACCCAGATTACCGCAGGCCCAGCCCTTCTCCTCCCTGGCTCGGCTACCTCAGCAGGTCCTCGGGGTCCCAGGAAGTTTCTTCTTATGTCAAACAGGAGAACGCGACCCCATGGCTCCCAACTGCTCCCAACTTGATGTCCTGGGGGCCTTCTCTGCGGCGTGGCTCAGCATGCCAAAGAGAAAACCGAGAGCTGGCTCCCAGCCAGTCGCCACTTACTCCCAGTCGCCCTGCTAACAAGGGGCTGGAAGAGCGATCGAGGCTGGCACTGAGGCCACGAGGTCTGGGAAGTAAGTCCTCCCCAAGGCCAAGGGCAACGTACCCTGGGTGCCGAGGGGTGAGGCGGCGTTCACCTGCAGACTGTTCACCCCCTTTACCTTCCAGGGACATCAGCTGGAGGCCCACCCAGTGAGCTCTCAATGATCACACCACCAGCTCCTACCACAGCCCTTCACAGTGAATCATTGCCCTTTTTATTTTACAAATCCATTTTTTAAAGATTTTATTTATTTGACAGAGAGAAACACAGCCAGAGAGGGAACACAAGCAAGGGGAGTGAGAGAGGGAGAAGCAGGCTTCCCGCCGAGCAGGGAGCCCGATGTGGGGCTCGATCCCGGGTCTCCAGGATCATGACCTGAGCCGAAGGCAGTCGCTCAACCAACTGGGCCACCCAGGCGCCCCTACAAATCCATTTTTTTAAAGACTGCGGCAGAGACTGTTCGTGGTCTACCTAAGTTCATTCTCCCCTTCTTCCAGAACAGCACCCTGGAGCCAGGCCTGCAGGTATCATCCTTGCCGTCATATGATGGTGCTCAGGTCAAAGCGGTGGAGTAAAAGTGATGGATATGACTGTCCGCCATCAGACCCGGACCCACACCTTTTTGCACTTTTCTCTGGGCTGCAACATGGGCAGGCTCCAAACCCAGCTCTGACCACACAGATGGGGAAAATGTCTTGCAGGTCACAGAACAACCCCAGGGAACAGGACCAGGTCACTTTGACTCTATGACCTGCGAAAGAAACTCATCTCCTTTAAGCCAGCGCATCTTGGCATCTCTGTGAAGCACAGCTTGGCCTTTACCTCAGCTAACAGAACTGCAAACAGCAGAGGTTTGTAGAGCTGAGCATCCGAAGGCAGCCTGAGCCCATCCTCCCTCCTCCTCTCCTAAGACTTGCTCCAGCGCAGACCGGAGGAGGCATGACATGCAGAGCGCGTAAGATGAAGGAAGGCAGAGCGGGGTTGGAAGTGTGAACGCGGGAAGGCCACTTGAAAATCGGTGGATGGATTCTGAGGTAGTGGTCCTCACAAGAGCTGGGCGCAAGCCCAGACGCCCGAGCAGAGACAAAGCAGACAGAGCGGCTGGGTTCTCAAGGGCGGAAGGAGGTGCAGTGGCTACACTCAGCAAGCTGGGAAACAGAGGCCGAGAGGAGAGAAGGAGCAGCTCTGCATTATCTCAAGGACGTGAAGCATGGGATGGGGAAAGGTGTCCGAAGACCTGGGTTCGGGTCTCCGCTCAGCTACTTACCAGATGAGTGGGGTTCACTGAGTAATGTCCCCTAGTCAGCCCAAGATTCTTTTATAAAATAAAGATGTACTCTGTACTTCTCAGGTCCCGTTGATGAACTAAATAGGGCAATAATATAAAATGTCCAAAAAGTAATTATCTTCCACTGCCTATCTGGGTTTAGATACAGCGAAAGTAAGAAACTGAGAACCCCAACCAATCTATGCCCAGTCCCTGAGGGGAGTTGGGAGGGGAAGGACATCAACTGATACTTGTCAAGTGTCTTGAAGCACTGGGGACACTGCTGGGTGCTTTTCCCAGAGCATCTCCCAGGAAAGGTGACACATTAGGAGACCTGTGAGGGAGCTGGCCTGGGGCCCCACGACCTTGTGCACCTGCAGCCCAGGCTCAGGGGAAGGGCAGGGGCTGGGGGCAAGGCTGCTGTGCCCATGCCTCTTGGGAAGCACGTCAGGGGCTCCAGGCAGGAGGAGAAGAGGCTCCCAAAGACAAGGACCACCCCAGCTGGAGAAGGGGCTCCTCTCCTCCATCCAGAGGCCTCTTCAGGCTCGTGCCCGGGGATAACAGCCCTTTGGTAGAGAGTCTACGTGTCCTTTACCGAAAGATGGGGAACTGGGAGGCATGTGGAGAGCCTCTAACTTAGGAATGAAAACGAAGACTCAAGCTTCTCCAGAGGTTCTCAGCGAGCCACCAGGCCGGGGCCGACTTGAGCTTCTGAACACCTTACGCTCCTGTCTGATGGGCCCTCGGCATTTCCACACAGCGAATGCAGGAAAGAAAAGTTGTCTGAGGGGCGCCTGGGTGGCTCAGTTGGTTAAGTGACTGCCTTCGGCTCAGGTCATGATCCCAGAGACCCGGGATCGAGTCCCACATCGGGCTCCCTGCTCCGCAGGAAGCCTGCTTCTCCCTCTCTCACTCCCCCTGCTTGTGTTCCCTCTCTGGCTGTGTTTCTCTCTGTCAAAATAAATAAAAGCTTAAAAAAAAAAAAGAAAAGTTGTCTGAGTACCTCACCTCAGGCACAGCCAGGCCTTGGGCTCAGACTGAACTGCGGGGACAGTGGGAGATTTCACAGAGGTTGGGGCAGCAAAGTTCCTGAGGTCTGTAGTGGGACTAGAACCGCCCACAATTCACCTCTTGCCCTGCGGCCTGTGTTCCTCTTCTTTCTCTTCTACAACTCAAGTTCCTTCTTTTTTTCCAAATTATTTGAGTTGGTAGAGACTTGCCTCGCCCCAGAGGCTATCTCTGATAGCCCCAGGACCAGCCTCTGACGAGCCCCCCACAGAGACCCTTGGGCTCTAACCCATTTGGCCAGTGTCCCTCTGCCAAGGGGCATATCCAGGATTCTTTGTCTCCTCCTAAAGGTGACCTCCTGGACCAGCCTAAAGGCGTGTCTCTGCCTTAGTTCACCCCTACGTTCCCTCTACCACACTGACCTCTCTTAGCCCCAGCTGCTTCTACCCACCCCAACCCCACTGTGGCAAACATCCCCCCGCCTCACCTCTCCCCAAAGACAGCACACTCTGCTCTGATCCCCAGAACGACATGGCCATCCTGAGAGCACCCAGACCAGAGGAGCCCGGAGAGCGCTTTCTTCTCCCCATCTGGAGAAAACAGAGTCCCTCCCAGGGCTGAGGTGGCTGGAAAGAGTCCGAGTCCTCAGCAAGGCAGACTGGAGGGGAACCCAAGCCAGTGATACCAGATGCTCTCATCCCCAGTCCATGTACCTGTACCTGGGATGACAGAGCGTGACAACTCAAGAGGAGAGGAACGCAGCAGCCCACGCCCAGCCACCAAATCCCCCCGAGTGCCTGGCCCCACACCAGCAACAAGGGCAGGAAAGCCCGAGCAGGCTCATGGCTGGCATGAGCCACTCCCAGTGGCGGGCTGCACCAAGGAAGCCGCCACAGGAAGGAAGCCTAGGGCGCAGCCTTTGTAGTCCCCAACTTAAGCAAACGATCACTCCCGTCATCGGTCAGCTTGGCAAGTCTGAAGGTCTGTGAGCAGGGCTTTCTTAAAGACGGCCACAGCTCCAGCCACCTGGCAAAACCTCCCTGGGCTCTGAAGCAGCCTAGCCCTGACCAGCAGTGGGGAGGGTGCAGGTGCTCAGGAAGGTGGGCAGCACCAACATGTGGCCCCGGGTTCTCTTGGTCAGTTAAAGTCTTCATGCTGAGAAGTACCCACAGCAAATCTCACAGGGTCAGCCAGGTAGCCCTCCGGCCAAGAGCCAAGACCACATCTCACGGAGCCTCAGAACCCCACGCAGGGCCTGGCACGTGGCAGGCACTTGGTAAATGTGCGGCGAGGAGAATGGGCAATGACGGGCTCATTCTAACCACGGCCATTTCCAGGCAAGAGATATGCACGTAAACAAGGAATACAGACCAATTTGACCTCAGTCTGAGCTCAAAATAATTAAGAGAGGAAGTCTGCTACAAATCATCCAGTGCATTCCAAACTATCAAATGCATTTAGAAATTCTCTGCAGCTTGGTATTAACCATGCCCGCTGGCTTCCTTGCTTAATGCAGCTAACTGGACTGACACCCAGAGGTTTGGGGACCTCTCTTGGAGCCTATGAGTCTCAGCTGGGCTGCTCCAGGAACCAGAACAGAACCGGAAGAACAGGGGCTGGGAGAGGGATGGATTCCCCCACCCCAGTTCACCCAGCAGCGATGGCTCTCCCAGTCCTGAGGGGCCCTGGGAGCTGGGACAGAGGTCCTCGTGAGTGCCTCAAGTGCTCACACAAGCCACCTAAACTAAAACAAATCGGACGCCTAGCACTTGCAGGGCTGGTCCGGCTTGGATCAGTGACGCTCGCTGAGCGGTCGAATTTGGCCAGGAGCCCCCTGGTAGCACAGATCAGGCCTGAGGGAGCACAGGCCCTGGGCTGGAGTCCAATCCCATTTCGACTGCAGCCACTGGGGAACCTTGGGACACATCTCCCGACCTTTCGGTGCCTGTAAAGTCAGGACAGGACTTCCCTGTGCTTGATGGAGATGCTTCTATTGATGGTTTTGGTCAACTCCCAACCATTCATATCAAAGGAATGAAATCAGTGTGGCTGGCCTCACGAGACGTGCTACGGACACTCAAGACACGGCTCTGGCTCAAGGCCCTCTCGGTTAAGGTGGAGAGCCCAGGAGAATCCACACAAGTAGATGATGACGAGCAAGATGGTTGGGTTCAGAACACTGAGGTCGCCCGTGGGCCCCAGATGCCAAGACAGGCTTCAGGGAGGGGCGAGGTTTGTGTGTGTAGGAATTGGATAGAGAGGGGAAATTTTCACATGAAAGTGACAACCTGGAAAAATCACGGCATGGCCAGTGGGGTGGAGAAGCCGCCCAGCAGGATCAGGGAGTGACAGGAGGACATGTGTATTCGAGTCGCCTGGATGATGAGCCACTGTCTCCCCAGATGGGAAGCTTGGTATCACAGCCAATGAGGAGCCACTGCAGGTGAGGGTGGGGGGGTGGGGGGAGGGCTTTCACGATGAGATGATATTTAATGACAGCTAGTGTCTACCCCGTCTGCAGTGTGCTAGCACACACCTCTCCCACGGCAACCCAACGCAGTGGGTACAATGAGAACTCCCATTTTACAGACAAAGAAAATAAGGCATAGCAAGGTTAAGCAACTGGTTCCAGGCCACACAGCTAAGAAGTGGCTAACCATCATGCAACATTGCTCCTCACCACCACCAGGAAGGAGGAATCATCTGTCTCTAGTCACCAAGAAGAGTAGACACAGAAGGGTCTGCGGACTGGGAATATTCTGCATCAGGCGGATGAGGATGAGGATGGCCTGGGAAAGAGAGATGAAGCCAAGAGCTCCCATGACAGGAGTACTGAGAAAAGGACCGACTGACCCTCTATCAGACCCAGGGAGACTTGAATGACCGGGAGACCCGTGACAGAGATGGAAAGGTTGACAAGCGCACCACTTAGAAGGCAGAGGAGTGGAGAGTCGCCCATGCAGCGGATGCCGGGGCATCGCTCCTTGTCGGGGAGTTGTTCTTCCACTCAGCCTAAGCCCAGCTTCAGCCCGAGCTTTTCCAGTTAGCCTCACCCACTCTCTGCCCCCCTCCACAGGCCTCCCCTTCCAGTGACACCTCCTCCCCTATAGAGTCCCTTCCCCAGGGCAGCGCATCTGTTCCCAGGGGAAATGGCCCCGATCTGGATAGTGTCTGTTCACGGCCGCGGCGTCCAAAGTGGGAGACGGATCACGTCCGAGTCTGTGTGTGTGTGAAAGCATGCACGCACGGATCAAGATCCTGCAGATATAAACAGCTCTACCTCTGAGGAGGAAGCACACTCTCATTTCTTCCTCAGTGGACGACAAACAGAGATAAACCAGGCACGGAGCTTTCCTAAGTCCCGCTGCCAGTAATCGCAGCCAAGAGGGCTTTCCACACAGTGTCCTTCCTGGAAACTCTGGGCCCCCACAGTCACGTGTCAAGGCATCACCCCAACATTGCCCCTGTCTCTGGACTCAGCCACCCATCTGGGACAGGCCCCTCTGTTCCCGGTTTTCAGAGCAATCTGGAGAAGGAAGGATATTTACAACCCAAGGTCAGCAGGCACCATCTTGCTTTCCTGAGAAAGAATGTCTGCAGTTAAGAGTTTACCCCGAGAATGTATGAGGGGCCAGAGGGGTGAGAGGTCTCTGACAGGCCGGCCATTCCAAGGGCTGGTTTCATCCTTCAGTGTCTCTTGAGGCCCCGCCACGTGGGGGATATCTGGCCTCTGGGGATGCATGTGGAAAGCTAGGAGTGAACACCTTACTCGTGTATCCATGTCAGTGTGTCCTCTGGTGATTCGCCTCTTGCCATGAGGAAGTCCAGCGAGTTCCACGGCCGGGCTCCCTGCAGGCCTTCAGAGTTAATAGTGGGAGTCCTGGTAGCAACAGTGACGTGGGGGTTCTAAACTCAAAGGTTGAATTCTCTCATTCTCTCATGGTGTTTGGGGGGGCCGGTGCGCGGCAGACTTGGAAGCCCTCGACCTGTCTGCTCTCCAGGCCCAGGGGCTGCGGTGGGGCACGGAGGGACCCCAGACTGCTCGGCAGTTCTGCCTCTTCCGGCAGGACTGTGACTGAGCAGTCCTCAGTTTGGAGGCCCACGGGTCCAAAGAACAAGGGAACACCCCATGTGTAGGCAAGGTGATCGCAGGTAAGCTAAGCAGGCTCTGGACCCTGGCACTTCTGTAAGAGAAATCAGAATCTCTGCTGAGGACTCTAAGTTCTCTCTGGCCTCCCAGTCCAGGCCATGTGTTTTTGAGAAACGCCTCATTAGGAAGGGAGACATTTGTTTTTAGAGGCCCTTCCTCTAGTAGAGGCCTCAGGACACAACCTGCTAAGGGGAAATCACAGTTAGCCAACAGCCAGCCCGCCTAGCATGCACATGCTCAGTGACATCTAACACATAACAACAACCCCCTCAACCTTAGCCCCGCGGGCCCCCAGAGGAGTCGGGTCCAAGCGACCTGAGAGGATGAACTGGCCAGGAGGAGAGGCTGAAGAAGAGAAATCTGGGGAGGCAGGTGGGAGGAACCAGCACCAAGCCCTCGGCAAGAAAAGGACAGGAAGAAGATGTTTCACTGAAATATTCCCAAAGCCTAATTTTAGACAATAGCTCCTTTCTCTATCAGCATTCTTCCCAGAATTAGGATTCGCATCTGGTGAGTTCCCGTCATCCCTTGGGGAAGTTTCATCCTCTGGTGTTTCAAGCATGGAGTGCTTTTTATCTGTGCTGACGCAAACTAATGGAGAGACACGCCCCATCAAGAAGAGGGGAACCTCAGCTCATGGCCTTTTTAAAACTGTGCGCATGTTCACCCACACAAAAACACACACCTGTCCACCACCAGCGGACGAGAGCAGACGAGAGCTGGAGCTTGACACAGCAGCCAAGATGAGCTTTTCAAAACAGAGCTGATCATGTAAACTCCACTTCTTCTCCCACTTCAAACTGATAACTTCATGTGTCTTGGAATAAAATCCAGTCTCCTTAATTTGGAGACTGTGCATGTGTCCTCTACCTCCTCCGGCCGCCCTAACCTCTTCTCACACTACTTTTCGCTCTCACTACCCCTGAGTTCAATCTTTGCTCCATTCTGCCACAGGGCTTTTGCATGTGCTAGTCCCTCATCCAAGAAAACCTCACTCTCACCCTTACCCCTTTCTACATTGTTACCACCTACTCTTCCCTTAGATGGCAGCCAAATATTCAATCCCTCTGAAACGCCTGTTCTGACCTCTCAACGTGGCTGTGACCTCCGCCTAACAGCCACCCCAGGCCCACATCTCCCTCCCTTTTGTGCTGAGTACAATGGAGAGGTTAGCAGGCCAGTGTGACTTCTCTCAGATAACCACTTCCCTACTGGACGGAGAGCTCCCTGAAGGCCAGGTCCAGCTGCTCGCAGTGAAACATCAGTGCCTAGCACAGTTTCTGGCCCAGAATAAATAAATGTTCAAGAAACACTGAATGAATGAATGAATGAATGAACGAACGAACGAACGAATGAATGAATACGAATAACCAGGTCTGAGCCGGGCACCTCCAAAGCTAGAGTCACAAATCACACCTGCAAACAAAGCTAAAGAACAGCCAGGCACCACAGGCACCTGCCTACCTCCTCACCACTGGCTGGGAACCCTTCCTCTTCCAGCGGGGTCACTCAATGGTCATCTTCAAGTTTCAGGCCCCAAAACGCTAGACGCTCTCCTTTCTCAGGTGAGGAAACACATGCAGTGCCCAAGATCAGGTACCCGGCCGCCACGCAGCGGGGACCAGCTCCCAGACTGACATGTGCTGCCGTGTGAGAACGGGCTGGGGCTGCCCACAGAGACGAGTGCACCCCAGAATCTCCTGGGCTCACCAGAGACATGATACAGGCCAAGGGCTCTACTCGCTCTGGACCACGTGTCTCTCGGGTCATCATGGAAAGGCGGGAGAAGGCTCCGGAGGGCACGGAGTAGCTCTGTGGGCCAGTCCCAGACATGGCACACATCGTGGTGTGTGTGGCTTCCTGCCGCCTGTGTCCCACAGGCAGCAACTCAGTTGGTCACTGGGCCCCAAACTCCCTGTGAGGGAGGCTGCGGAACCCATAAGGAGGGAACGGTGTGGAGAACACATCTCCACCACCGCTCTGCTCTTCCTCACCAGGGCTTCTTCCAGCCAGAGTCCTACAGTGACCCATAGCCCCCACGGGCCCAGTGGCCCCACGTCCCTCCGTGGGAGGATAGCGCTTCCTCCCCTGAGATGACTGACTGACCAGGAGCCCGGTTTCCCAGAGCAGAGAGCCCCCAGGCAGAGACCAGCAAGGGTCTTCCAGACTGGTGTGGGGGCAGGGTGATAAACAACGGCCTAGCGCTCTGACTATGCCCACCTCGCTCCCCAGAGGCTCGATGGGCCGGCTCACCCCATCCTGCCAGAGGGCAGCTTGACCCTATCCTGGGGAAGCCCACCACCATGTGGAAACTAGAGGCTCTTACCCTGGTCACTGCCTGAGATGCCGAGGGAGTGTCGGGGGAAGGTGCCCCAGCAAAGGAAAGCCACCTGTGGCTCAGGTCCCAGCCCTAGTTGGACTGGCCAAATGTCTTTGGTTGTGAATCTTCATGCCTTTGTTTCCCGAAAGGTAAAAGGAAGATGCCGAGGACCCTACAGCCCCAGGTTAGTGTGCAGACCAAGGGAGAGAAGTAAAACATGATGTTCCGATCAAAGCGACATCAGTTTTTATATAGAGAGAGTCACCTAAAGCTCCTAGGGGAGAGGGGGCCTTCTCTTCGGCCTTCCTCTGACTCTGCACAACAGGCCTGTGCTGCCCGTGTCCCACCCATCCCACACTCTCATTTTCCAAGTGTCCTCCCTGGTTCGTAGGAAGTCAGGCTGAGATTGTCCATGCAAAGTGAGTTCCTGGTACTGGCTAGCTCCGTCCTTCTAAGTTAGTGGAGGACACAGCATCAGACACGAACCTTCACCGCAAACGTTGCTCTCGCCCACGGCACAGGTGTCCACTGTCTCCAGGCAAGGGACATATACTCCTCGTGGGCGCTCTGGGATCACATCTGGTCTTATCCCAGCAGAGGTTCTAGAGCTGGAGCATGGAGTTGATATGGTGTGGGTACAGGGGCCTCAGACGGGTATTGGGGAGAGCAGGAGGAGGGGACCACACGAACCTCTGCAAGGCTAAGCCTGGACCACTGTCCCTAGGGCCAAGACCTCTCCTCCAGGAGGACTTCTGAGACCATTCTCTGTAAATAACACAGAGTCTCTCCACTCTGGGGAGGGGAGCGTGATGAGGTAAGAAAGGAACAGCCCAAGAGACAAGAGCCTTCAGGCCCACAAAGCAGGTAGGTTTTTAAGAACTTCGAGAGAATCTAAGAGAGCAACTGCTGCTACTTGAGGAGGGTGTGTGGAAATGGGAAGGGGAGGAGAAGGTGTGAGAAGAGAGTGGGTGAGGCAGACAATGAAGGCTGTCAGAAGAGGCTTGTGTGACAGCTCAGAGCGTGGGACAGGTGTGGGGGTGAGGGTGGGGTTGCCTCCCGGGGGTTTGGAGAAGCAGGGAGTTCGGCAGCAGAAGCTCATTAATAGCAAAGGTGAGAGACCCAGTCAGGGCCCCAGGTGTCAACCAGCTTCTGATCAGACTACCTGAACAACAGCCTCCAAAACTTTCTGATCTTGCATTTGTCTTCCTGTTTAAGGATCTCACCACGGGTTTCTATGTTAACTTTAGTAGATTATCCTCACTTTTGCAGAAGAAGAAGCACACTCAAAGGAGAAACCAATGCAATCCCAGGCTACACAGAAGAAATAGCAAATGGGGACTCGGAATTAAAATCCGGGTCCTTTTAACCCCAAAGGACACAGCCAGACACCCCAGGGTCTGAATAGCCTCTCCCGACAATGATTCAAACTCTCCTAGCTTGGCTCCTTCCCTAATTAGAAGTCATTCGTCCCTCACCAGGCCTCTGAAACCATGAGTTCAGGTTTGAACATTTGGGTCTCCCAGGAAAAAGGAAACCAGAAAGATCCCAGTTACAATGACCAGGGCCATCGGCATGATTATCAGCCACAAACATGATGGGGAGCCATGAAAATGGGCAAGAAGCTGAAGCCGGTGCCCGGGAACATGACAGTAAATGCCCTCTGCCTTCAAGTGGATGTTCTGGTCCCTACGGACAAAATCAAGCCCTGAGCACCAGCATTCAGGGATTGCAGATCCTGGGTACCCCCAGAGGAGGAAGTGCAGAGAAGAGGTGTGTGGGATCTGGGTGACAAGCTCTATCAGCCTCATTTACCAACCTAAACCATGGGCTACAAACTGCTCACCACCTGGCCCTCTGCACACAGTCTCTGCTGACTGGCTCTCCCGGAGTCTGAAATCAGAGCAGGCATGCACCCACAGTGCCAGGGCTGGGGTCCCCACCTCCGACCCTCCTCAGATACCCTCCGCTCCCTACAAGAAGGGCAAATGGCAAGTGCTCCCCAATGGTGCACAGCAAGTACCTGTTAGGGCATCAGTCTCCCATTCTGTAGAATGGAGTTGCCCTCTAGGTCGGCGCCAGGATGGAGGGAGTCGCTACACTAAAAAGCACTAACTGTGCTATCAAGACTGTTGCCAACACCATTACTGTCTGAGAAAGGGATGGACAGAGGTGGAGCCCGGAGAGGCATGTCTTTCCCCGTCTTTCCCTTTCCTTTGCTTCTCTGGGACGGGGAGGGGAGCAAGAGCTCACAATTAGCACTATCAGTGAGAGGTCAGGAGTCTGCCCAGGAGACACAAGCCTGAGTTCCCTTTCTGGCCTCTCTCCTGCGTGGTGTGACTTTGGGCGGGTTGCTGAGACCATGCGCTCATCAGTGTCCTCATCTGCAACAAAGGGATAATAATGGCACTTTCCCCATAGGGTGGTTTGAAGATTTTACATGCATTAATAAGTACAAACTGTTAACGCATTATTTTTGTTTATAAAAAGTATCATCCTACTGTTGTATTACTGCAGGACAACAACTCTCTCCTTTCTAGAAAACGCCAAGAATTTTCTTGGAGCTGAGGTCTCAGTCATTTTGTGCCAGAATGGCAGGATGGGAGCTCATGGTCTTCTTCAGCCACGAGACCACCATCTCCATTCTCCTGGGAGTCCTTAACCTGGGGCCTGTGCCACGGATTCTCACAACACCCATCCCAGGAGCCTCTCTGCAAAGGTGCCAGGGAATCGGCTGCGAGGCCAGAAGGGTGTCCTCCTTGCGGCACTGCTCACTGGCCTGGGAGAAGCAGGCTGCCGTAGCAGCTGGGCACACCTCACGAGTGCACGGTCCGGGCAGCCCCTCAGTTAACGCTCTGCTGCGTTCATCTCAAAATTCTCAGGGCCCCACATTTTCATTTTGCAATGGGCCCCACGAATTACGTAGCCGGTTTAGGAGGCCTCTCTTCTGTCTCCCAGTGGCTTCTCCTAACACTCCCAGGGCTCCATGATTGAGATCTTTCCTCCATGTCAGGGCTTACCTGGATGTCTAAGGCTACTCTTCACCTTCCACCCTTGCCCCCTACAGTCTCTTTCCAACAAAGCAACCAGAGTGTTCTTTCGAACTAGGAGTCAAAATCCTATCACCCCTTGCTCCAACCCTCTAGTAGTTCTCATTGCACTCAGAGTAGAAGGCAGGACCAGGTCCTGACAGAGGCCCTTGAGGCCCTTCACAGTCTGCATCCTTCCCTTCCCTCTGACTTCTTATCTGGGGTCCTCCCTATGCCTCCCCCTGCTCCAGCCACACTGGCCTCCTTGCTCTTCTGCAAAAAGACCAGCAGGCACATTCCCACCCCAGGGCCTTTGCTCTGATTATTCCCTCTGCCTGGGACACTCTGATCCCAGACATCCTTTCCAACAGAGGACCAAACAGCCCTTTAATGCCAGAAAAGTCCTCTAAAATCACCTCTATGCCCTTGTCGCCAAGTTGGACTACACTTAATCTAGTCTTTAGAAGAGCATGGCGTGTTGGCGAGAATGTGGAGAAATTGACACCCTGGTGTGTGTGCGGGGGGGGGGGGGGGATTAAAATGGTACAGCCGCTGCGGAAAACAATATGACAGTTCCCCCAGAAAATTAAGCATGGAATTACCATGGGATCCAGTAATTTCACCTTGGGGGATATACCCCAAAGAATTGAAAGCAGAGACTCAAAGAGGTATTAGTATGCCCATGCTCATAGCAGTGTCACGCCACAGCCAAAATGTGGACACAACCCAAATGTCCATGGGTGGATGGATGAGCACCATGTGGAAAATGCATACAATGGACTATTACTCAGTCTTAAAAAGGAATGCAATTCTAACCCATGCGGCAAGACTGGTCGACTTCACAGAAATCGCGCTGAGTGAAACAAGCCAGACACGAAAGGACAGACGCCGTGTGATTCAACTCACATGAGGCAGCGTTCATAGAGACAGACACTGGGGTGGTTACCAGGGGCCGCGGGCAGGGAGGAAGCGGAGTCGTATTTAATAGGGACAGGATCTCTGCTTAGTGTGATGAAAAAGTTCTGGAAATGGCTGGTGGTGATGGTCGCACCACCCGGTCAATCAGCACTAATTGCCACTGGATTGCACCCTTAAAATTGGTCAAAATAACAAACTTGATGGCATGTATATTTCACCAGAAGAAGAAAAAAAAGCCCGAAGGTAGAAGATTCAGTGAAATTTAGAATCCGCTCTGGCCCCCGGACTCCCTCTGGACTCATTAGCCTCCTCCGCAGCTGCCCCAGGGTCTAATGCTGATCTCAGGTGACAGTGACCACCATGCACGATGGGTGCTGTCCTGGAGAGGAAAGGGGGTTCTCCAGCTCTGTCACACCCCCCAGGGACACGGTGTGTAAGCGACCCTCAGACCCAGATACACGCCCAGGGCCCAGGCCCCTGACGAATACACGGAAAGCTCAAAGGGAAAAAGCCGTCTCTGGTGAGGCCTTGGGGCAACTCTGAATTCTGTCTCCAGTGCTCTGAATTCCAGGAAAGCTCCATGGAGGGGCAGGCGGCAGCCACAGCGCCTGACGAGAAGGAAGGGAGGCCTCTGTCCTCCGCCGCCCGGCCTGGCAGCCTCCCCCAAAACCGCTTCAGGAATGGGAACCCACCACTCTCCAGGCCCGGCCTTCCCCACAACTGACAAGGCTGAGGGGAGACAGAAACTCTTGGGGCCTGCTGAACAGTTGGCGATGCCCACAGCCCTGCCCCAGCGCCAGGGCGGCATGCAGTGGGGCCGCCGGGGCCGCTGGGCTGAGCTCCAGGTTCCCACCTTCCTGAGGAAGGCCAAGCTCTTCAGGAGAGGACCGCCAGCCAGACGAAGAAGGGCCTGCCTACCGGGCTAATTTTAGGCTCCCAGCAGCGGTGGTGGTAGCAGCAGCTCCCCGCGCAGAGCCCCCTGTACCATTCAGCCAAGGAGGCTCAAACTCTGGGGCCAACCAGAAGGAGAGGAAAATGTGCACACGCGGGCACTCCCAGCCGCACGTGCGTGCACACATGCCCTTCCTCCAGGCAGGCCTTGGAAATGCTCTGTCCTGCCCTGTGAAAGGGAGGGAATTGGTCAAGCTCCTTACTCCCTGCAGAGCTCAACCCAGAAAGGCCCCACCAACTGTTACTAACCTTGTGACCTTATGATTCCCGGGTCGCTAGGCCCCAGGAAGAGACCCTGAGGGAGCTTTAATAATAAACAGCCTGCGGCTCACGGCTGCAGATGGGACCAGCTGTCTCCTCTAAGAACAGAACAAGCTCAGCAGTACATATTATCAAGGAATTGGGTTGGACTTGAGGGAAACCTAAAACACAGAGCTGCAGGAGCTCCTCCCAGAGTGTGACTGCATCACAGAAGGCTGCCTCTTCTCCTGGGCTAAGGCAAGCTGGCCCACATGTGGACAGGGGGCACTTAGAGGGCCTGTGGGAGCCTTTGATAAACACCTGCTCCTATATCCTGCATATGCATTCCCTGGGGCTCAGAGAGGCCGAGTGCCTTGCCCCAGGTCACACAGCGGGTAAGGCGTGGAGCTGGGATCTGAAAGCAGGGGAGTCCTTGTAAAGCCTGTCCTCAGGCACTGTCCTTTCTCTGACCTCAGAACCAAGCTCCAGGGGACTACAAACTGTTCCTTCTTTACCCCTTCCCCATTAAAGCCATAAGAGCTGGCCTGAAGCTTCGGTGGTGCCCCTCTTCCCTCCCAAACTCCTGCTCTGAAGCTCAGCTCTAGCATCATCTTTGAGCCGCAATGTTTCTAATTTTCAGAGCCCAGAGGCCACTTGCATCACCCCCGCTGTTCCTGGAGCCATCCATGTGCCTAGGGCCCCTCAGCTGGGAGAAGGAGGGGGCAACAGGATGGCAGGGATGCAGGGACCAAGCGGAGGACGAGCCCTGCTGTCTCCTTCAAGTCCCTGGGGCCCCGCCCCGGTCCTCGAAGTCATAATATTTACAGGGAACACTGAAAAGCCAGCCACCCCGCAGCTCCGCCTGGCTGGCAAGTTACTGCAAACAGCAGATGTCTCTGAACAATGTGAACACGGCCCCCTCTCCTTACTGGGGCGCCCTGCTCCACTCCCAGTAAACAAATAAACAAGTAAGTGGATAGAGCCAAGAGAGCTGCCCTTCCTGCAGAGGTCACCCTCGAGCTGGAGTGGCACACACTCCATTTGAGAGCAAGTCCTTCTAGGGGCAAAAAATGTCCATCTCAGACACACACACCCATACACACACACACACACACACACACACACAGAGTGCTATAATCTGTGTGTATGAGGCAGGGGTGGAGGGAGAGAGAGAGAGGCAGGGACGGGGGATGGAGAAAGGAGAGGGAAGGAATGTCAATAGAGCCAAAAATGCTTATTTTATTAAAACCTTTTATAAATAAGCCCCACTTAGCCCCAGCCAGACACGCAGCGTCAGTGCCAGAAATCGTGACCTGTCGATTTTCTGGAGACCTGGGTGGTGAGACAGAGGTGTACACAGTGGGGGAGGGGGAGGTATACCTGCAGGGTCATGACTGCTTATCTCTGTGCCCTCCAGCCCCCAGAACTCGCACAAGCAGCCCCATCTATCCCCAAGTTGACTAGAAAAGCCCGAGTCCAGGTCTCACTGCACCGCTTACTTGCTGTGTGACTTTGGGCAAGTTACTTAGGCGTTCTGTGCCTCAGTTTCTCATCTCTAAAATGGAGAATAACAGTATCTGTATCTGAGAGTCGTGGAAATTAGATATTAGCTATCGTGACAATGATCTCATTCTCCATTTTTCTTCCTTCCCTCTCTGTGGTCTACGAAAAGACTTGTTTTGTGGACCAGCAGAGAATCATCACGATCACCATCTTCCTCTCTAATTCCAAGGCAGCCATCCATCCTTATTGCCATCTTAGAGGCTCAGAGAAGCTTGACTGGCCTGAGGTTGTGACGTTAAGTGACGGAGCCTGGGGGGGACTGTCTTAGACACAGTCAGAAACAGAGGCATCGGTCCTGTGAAGGGTTTCGGAAGAGCCAGCTGTCTTCAGAACCCAAGAGGCCAAGAGAAAGTGAGGAAAAGCACACAGGTGTGCACGAGCCTGGGGCAGCTCAGCTGGGGTGACGCAGGGGCGCAGGGCTGGCCGCCCAGCCGATGCCTCAGTCCCGACACCTCACACCCCTTGGTGCCCAGAGCCCTGAGTTCCCGAGAGAGGGTCCCCCACAGGACATTAGTGCCCCCGGACCCTAACTCCCACACTGGCGATCTCTCGACTTCACAGAACACCGCCAGCATGCTCCGGCTCTCTACCTGAGAGTGCTCTCCAGACAGAACTAAAGAGCCCCTGGAACAGGCCTATCTTCCACAGCAATCTGCCCGGGCTGCTGGTTTATGCCTGCTGTTTTGGACCAATTGTTCATGATGCTCCCTCTTCTTCACTGTCAAAAGTGTCCTGGTTTTCATGCTCAATTCTATGGTCCCCATGTTCCAACACCACCCCCCTCCCCGCCCTGGGGGGGGGGTGTCTTGAGCCCGGGGCCAAAATCTGCTATCCAAGGGGGCAGCCCACCCTCCTTGCACAGTTCCAAGGACCTTCAAGAAACACTCCTAACAGCCTCCTTGACTTTCCAGGCCGTGGAAACTTTCTTCCCACGCTGCCTGCCTGCCCCCACTGCCTGTGACTCTACAAGCAGCACAGCTGGGTCTTCTCAACACAACACAAATGACCAAAGGTCATGGGCCTGTCATTGTGGAAGGCAACTCCAGCAGAAACTGGCCACTCCAGACTAGAAAAGGGAGGCAGCCAGAGACATCACCCAGCACGGGCTACAGACACGCGAAGTCCATGAGAAATTACCACATCTTCAAGAAGAGAAAATTCCCTCAAGTTCTGGTCTGCCCGATCATTCGTCCATTCACTCATTCATCCCACAAAAATTGATTGAACATCATGAGGGCCAAGGCCATGTCCTAGAATCAAGGAAACCAAAACTCACAAAATTAAAATATATAGAAAACCTAGAGAATTAGGATGGAAATACACCAAACATGCTTGTATACAGATTGAGTGACCTGCACCTGTGAGTTGTGAGCGATCCCAGGAATGCTGTGACGATCCCTGGAATCAGGCTTTGAAATGTATTCGATGATTTTGTTCGATACATTTACCTTGTTGGTGATGTCTCAGCCCATAGATATTACATTGTGATTTAAATAAGCCTAGATTCTGAGACCTCTTTTATACGCTCAGAAAATACCAAGGGTTGGGGAAGCTAGCCAGGGCAAAAAAATCAATTCGGCCAAATTCATTGATTTGGGAGTGTATACTAATTACCGAGGATGTGACCAGCACTCCAAGAAGCTGGGGGCAACCACAGAGGGAATACACAAGGTGAGAGTAATAAAAAAATGCAAATCCAACAAACTGCAGAGAGAAACCTGCCTCTTGCTGCGAAGAACATTCAGCCCAGCCCAGCCCAATCACGAACACGAGACATTCAAACTAAGAGACAGAGGAACCTCCCTTAAAAAGACCTATTAGCAGATACAGGAGAGAATTTATCTTCATACAACATTAATTAGACAAACGTATTGAGGCCGGTGGCAGGCCAGGCACTCTGCTAGGCTGCAGAAATCAGCAATAACTAATGCCTGGCTTGGGTCTTGAGACACACCCAGTCTAGGGGAAGAGAGACAAACAAACCCAGGGAAAGCACAACAGCTGTGTGAGTGTGGTCCCCGAAGGGCCCCAAGAAAGGAAGGAAAGAGCCCATCCCTGTATATTAAGGCATAGCCCAGGAAGGCTTCCTAGAGGAGGTGATGTTTGACTTGGGCTCAGGAATGCAGAGGAGCAGTGGCAGAATGGGGAGCAGGAGGGACAGAAAGCATGCCAAGGAGGCTTGGAGAGACAGCTAGACAAATATATAGGGCAGATGGGGGAAGCCAATACTGAGGGCTGGAACAGCTAGGAAGCAGTATGCTCATACCTGAGCTGTGGGAATGTAGCATTTCAGTTGTGTGGCAAATGAACCCAAGAGGGAGAAAGCCGAGTCTGACCATGTAAGGGCTGTTGCAATGGTGTGGATGAGAGATGAGGGGCAGAGCAGGGCAGATTAGGGGAGAATGCAGGGGGGAGGAATGGCGGGAACATTTCAAAGTCAAAACCATCAGCCCAAGGGACACACAGCCTGGGAGCGACTGACAGCCGGAAATCTGCAAGAGAATCTCCAAAGAGGCCTGGGCCAGAAGGACAGATGTGGGGACAATTACTGAATCACAGAGGTGGGCAAGATCGGCTAGAAGAGAGCCCACTGTGGAGCCCTGGGAAGCTCTTAGAGCTCAAAGAGGAAGGAGAGGACCGGAGGCCAAGCCAAGAGATGGCGCGGGAGAGAGTGTCAGGAAGGAGGCAGAGCCAGACTGACAAGAGAAGGAAGACCAGAAACCAAGGGGTTTCAACGATGTGGCAGCCCACAGACCAAGAGCCGCTCTCATCCTCGGGGTGGGGGTAGAATTGGGGAGTTTAGGGAGACACAGAGGCTGAGAACCACCCTGTCAGGAAGGCTAGTGGTGACAAGAAAGAAAGAGAACATGGTGATGGAGGCAGACCTGGGGGAGAAAGAGGGTGGGTTGCACGCAGGAGAACCGGTGCCCACGCTCAGCATCTAAGGGAGGAAGCTGAGGAGGGAGAAGGCTGAATGAAGGCCAGGAGGGATGGAGGGAGGGAGGGAGGGAGGAAGGGAAGGAGGGAAGGAGGTGGCTTGGAGGGACAGAACAGAGGCCAGGTCAGTGGAGAAAGTGCCCTGTGCAGGAGAAGGTCCCAGGCTGGCTCTGAGAGGCCAGGAAGAGTGCCCAGGAGGTCAGCGGAGAGAGAAGGGTCTTCAATGGTAGGGCTCTGGTGAGGGCTCGGGTAACACAGGGCTGGGAGCTAGAGAGACAGTAGAGAGGCCTCCGGCCAGCCACTCTGGGGAGGAGGACGTGAATAAAACCACAAACCTCATTAGAAGATCCTTGCTAGGAATTCTAGCCCAGGAGGGAAACTGGCTCAGAAGAGTCAGAACACAGCTTGAAGAGTTTCCTCTGGGCTAGGATTTGTAGTCCTTTCCCTGTATCTTTCACTCCCTTTGCCCTGATACCAGTAGGGGCACTTCTGCCCATGGACAGTTCTCATCAGAGAACCCCCAGCCACCTCCCCCCACACACACTCCCTGCACATCATGGCCAAATCCCCACGTGCAGCACAGCCCACATCTGGGTCTTGCTGTCGGCAATGCCCCCAGCGGAGCACCATGTGCAGGGAGGCACGTGACAAACAGATGAGAGGGACACTAACCCAGAAGTTAGAAAAACCTATAACTTTCCCCCTGGCTGACCACAGGGTCAATCAACTCTCCCAGAATAAGTACTTCACTGTCTGTGGCTCTGAGCAGGATCAGCTCCAAAGGAAAGGGAACATGACCTAAACCTAATTCAATGGAGAGGACACAGATGTCCAAGCAGGCCTCCGAGCCCCAAGAAACAAAGAGGACAGAACATGCTGGGAAGCCTGGCTTGTAGGGAGCTGCAAATGGCCCTTTCTCAAGAGCAGCGGGGAGCACAGGTGGGGGCCAAGCCAGAGGGAGGGCCAGGGAAGTGGTCCTGTGCAGGGCTGCCCACGAGTGCAGAGCAGGTGACCCTGGGTGACAGGCGGCTGCCAGTCCCTGAACCAAGATTCTAGCTTTGGTCGCAGGCTGGGAAGTTGGACTGACACTTGGAGCCACCAGCTCAGAGGAAAGACCGCCCCCCGTGCGGCCCCGCACCCCACTATCCTTTCCTGGCAGACAGAGCTTATAGCCAGACCCGACTTTTTTCGCGGCTTGTGGTAAAAGGGGGAAAGAAGAGGGAGCTGGTGGCCTGGAGGGCTATGATCAGGACAGGTGCAGGGCAGCCTTCAGGGACTGCTAGATCACCTGGTGCTGTGCCAGTCTCTTCCCCACCCTCCGGGCCCTCGCCCTGCATCTTCAAGCCTGCCTTCTGCACACACTGGTGGAATGGGCCACAGATGGCCAGCCTTGCTGTGTGCAATCGGGGTAGCAGGGGCTCTAACGGAGGCATGCGCAGGCGGTCTCCAGGAGCCCAGGGCCACCTAAGATGATTTTGAGCTTTCTTTGTGTGTGCAAAGGTGCCTTTCCCTACAGGGAGGGTTTATAGCTTTCCTCCAATTTGCAGAGGGGCTGAGACCCAAAGGAGGATAAAAGGTTGCCTCAGAGGCGCCTCTGAGTAAGGAACGAGGGCTGGGCTGGGCTCTGGTGGCTGTGAGTGAAGCCTCAGTACAGTCCTGAACCTGGCAGTGGGGCTGCCCAGTCACGTCCCCAGACTGGCCTCATCCCGCCCCTTTCTCCCCCTTCACTTGCTCAGTCTGGCAGGCTGAGATTTGTATCCCTGCAGGTTCATCTCTGTGGTCTGCCCCCCAAAATCACAGAGACTCGTGGGGGCAAGGTGGGTGTCCTGAGGTTTCCCTCCTCCCTGGAACGAGCGGGCCAAAGCCGACTTCAGAAAACCAGACACAAACAGTACCAGCACGCTGTGCTGACTCAGCCTCGGGCAGGAGCCAGCACACTTCCCAGCTGCCCTCCTGGAGCTCGGGGGCCGCCCAGCACACCTGCACACGAGGCCCAGCTGCCCAAACAGAGTGGCCGAGGGCTTCCCGGAAGTTCAAAGAATGTGCAGGCATGCTGATCCTTCCCGGGTGGGATGGGAGGAGATGGATGGGAGAGGAAGGAACAGCGCGTGGGCCTGAGATGAAAAAAATGAGCTACGTCCTGACACTCTCAAAGCTAGTGCCATCTCCGAGGCTGTTGGGCCACTAAGCTAGGCCAGACCCACGCTTCCTAGCCGGTCCGTGGTGCTGCTGCCCAAGGACCACAGACTGTCTAAATGCTTCCAAGTGTCCTTGAGGGCCATGCAGGAGACAGCAAGTGCAGCTCGGACAAAATAAAGTGAAAGATCATCTCTTGGGAAAGAGAGGCTATAAATGACAATTATGACTTCCCACTCAGAAGGAGGGAGAAACCCCAGTGCTGAGGATGGAGGGTGGATGACGGGGTTGCCCTTCCTGAGAGGCAGCCCTCACCCAGTTGAGGAGGCTGAGCGACAGTGACATTCCAGGGGCTGACTCTGGTCTTCCTGCTGCAGCCCAGCTCCCACTATCTCCCCTTCCCAAGCCCCAAATGCCATGGGATGGAAACCAGACCAAAATAACCTCAGCCCATGATATGTGCTCAGCTCTCTCCAGGGCCTGGGGCTCCTGTTAAGTCCAAGTGGTGACGCAGGCTGTCCCCTGGGCCCTGGCCCACGCTTGGCATTGCACAACTCCAAGGGCCACGCACGGTGAGACTACGTATGCTTGCGGTCTCCTCGGCAGGTGGGGGACGGTGAGCCATAGCCTTGTAGGCTACTGGGTGGTCAAGTCCCGGGGTGGCCAGTGGCCCTACAACCAGCTCTCCCAGCCATCTGCTCCCAGCCTCCAGACAAGTAGCCCCAGCCCTCCTCTCTGATCCCAGGAGCACCCGAAGTCCCCAGCATGCCCTCCTCCCTCATGGCTTCCCCGGCATGCCAGGACTCTGAGGGTAAGGGCAGGGCCCTTTCCAGACGCCCGAGAGGAGGCAGCTGACATGGGCCTCAGGAGGCCTGCGGGCTCCGGACAGGTGCCTCCTCCTCACATCAGATTTACTTCACATAATTAAGAAAAATTCACTATGTAGTGGCCGGAGTGGGGGAAGCAAGTTACAAAACAGTACATCCTGTATTATGCTAATGTTAGTTTTAAATGATTAGAAGGACAAACAGAAATGTCTTAGAATGAAGGGTGATTTTAGCTTCTCCTTTCAGGTCTTCCAGATGGTGTTCAAGAGACGTGCATGGCTTTTGTGATCAGACAGAGAGAGCTACAAATGCAATAAAGACTTTTTTTTTCCTCAGAGGAACCTTGGATGGAAAGCTCTGTGAGCTCAAGGCAGGGATGAAACCTGCTAGGTATTAGAAAGTCTGAGGACAAAGTAGAGATGGGCTGGTGTGTGCAGGTGAGGACGTGCTCCTTGAGGAGCTCATAGACCCCACATTTAGAGACCAAAAGCATCTCCAGCTCTCTTACCTCAGGATGGAGGCCTGAGGTCCGGAGGACATGAAGCTGGTCTGCAGTCCGTTAGGCGGGGGGTAGTGGCTAAGCGGAGCCTGAACCCGGTTTCCTGACCACAGGCACAGGGCACTGACACTTCCCTTGTCTTCATCTCTCTCTGTGCCAGTTTCTCACACACACGGACACAGACACACACACCGCCCTCTGCGCCCCCCCACCCACACACAGGACAAGCTATTTGTTGGTGAGGGGAGGTCACCACCATCTCCCCCACCCCAAGTGGCTCAAAGGCCCAGACAATGGCACCCCGGCTGTGGGCACTTCCGTGTCTCCATCAGGACACAGTCCAGGCAGACATCTGAGCTGGCACAGACACCCAGGTCCCCACCACCAAACGTCCCCCGCCAGCACACACTGTACCAACACAGTTGTCCCCCAGGGGTGCAAAGGACCACAGGGTTAAGGACTGGGGTGGGCCTTAGTTCAAACCAGTTCGCTCAGAGCAGAGCTCTGTGGCTGAGGGCATGTCATTCCACTTCTCTGAGTCGCCGTGCAAAATGAGGACAAGGACGTTAACTCCTAGGGGTGTGGTGTCACATGAAAGTGAGATAACATGTGCAAAGTGCCCATTTGGGCTGGCCTGGTCAGGTGCGCCCTAGCTGGCAGCTACTGGGGCCACCAAAGGGGCCCTCTGCAGACCAGAACCAGACGCCAGTGACTCACGTCCCCCCCATCCCCTCCTTCCCTCCATCCCCAACTGCTGAGGACCCTCACCGACCATGTACAACAACAAATTTTAAGATGGGAACATTCTAAATTCCTTTCTAACTTAAAAATATTTTTTCATTCTCTTAACTGAACTTAATTAAAAAGACTTTTTTCTTGGGGCACCTGGGTGCCTCAGAGGGTTAAACCTCCGCCTTTGGCTCAGGTCATGATCTCAGGGTCCTGGGATCGAACCCCACATCAGGCTCTCTGCTCGGCGGGGAGCCTGCTTCCCCCTCTTTCCCTGCCTGCCTCTTTCCCTCTTTGTGATCTCTATGTCAAATAAATAAATAAATAATCTTTAAAAAACAAAACAAAACACATTTTTCTTACCCAAATCAAAGATCATAAAATTTTCCCACCTTAACAAATCGATTATTTTTTAGTTGATTTTAGATCCTTCTGGAGATCTGATTATTTTTGCACAAAAAGAATGCGTGTTTACAGTCGTACCACATCCTTTCCACAGCACAGCTGAAAACCCGGAAGTATCCAAAAAGGCGCCGTGTGGGACAAAACAGAGGTCACTGAAGACGACGCACTCACACTCATGAACTTTCCCCACAGGTGATAACCTCAGGTTATCACTAAGTACCTGATAACTGTTAGTCTGCACAAGTCCTAATAATGTAGTCGCCAAGCCTGTGCAGTTTAGAAATAGCAAATTAGAAGTGAAGGTGGAGTGGGGGAGGGAGAGGTGAAGAGCTGTTCCGGCAGGCACTGTGATAACTTTCAGAAGCGACAAGTGACAGTACAATGAGAAAGAAGACAGATCGTGACTTTTTTCAAGTATGCTTAGGGGCGCCTGGGTGGCTCAGTCAGCTAAGAGACTGCCTTCAGCTCAGGTCATGATCCTAGGGTCCTGGGATCGAGTCCGGCATCAGGCTCCCTGCTCGGTGGGGAGCCTGCTTCTCTCTCTCTGCCTACTTATGCTCTCCATCTCTTTGTCAAATAGATAAATAAAATCTTTAAAAAATTAAAGTATGTTTAAGTGATCCGAAAGACCCAGCAGCTGGGGCTCTTTGAGCAAACATCCCCACCCCCACCTGCCTGCCCGTTCTGTAGCAAAACATGCTCATTTACTCACCCGAGGGTCCCCCAAATCCCACCAATACATTACATCAGGAGCTACTTACAGAGGCAGACAAAGTATATATTTAAGGAAGACACCCACCAAAAATAGTTACAATACAGGCGCCTGGGTGGCTCAGTTGGTTAAGCATCTGCCTTTGGCTCAGCTCATGATCCCAGAGTCCTGGGATGGAACCTGACTCAGGCTTCCTGCTCAGCAGGGAGCCTGCTTCTCCTTCTCCAGCTCCCCCTGCTTATCCTCTCTTTCTCTCTCCCTCTCTCTCTGACAAATAAATAAAATCTTTAAAAATAATTATAAGAATAAATGCTGGCATAAATTCTGAATTATTTAGAAAAAGCAGGCCACACAGAATGGCCCCTGAGGGTTCTGGGGAGCAGCGGGGTTACTGTGCAAACTTCATTTCTTTGATTTTTAGGTGACAACTGCCCTTTGGACTTCCCCTCCTTCCCTGGGCTGTGCGTGATAAGCAGAGGCCTTTCCACTCTCAAGGACACAGACTTCTCTCCACTCCTGGGGCCCATCAGACCCATGCCCAGCATCCAGACAGAAACTCAGTCCGGCATCGCCTGGGCCAGACATCTGACATATGGGCCACCCAGGGCATGCAGTGTCCCCAAAGTTGGTCTCCACTGTGACCCCAGGACATCCCCATTCCACGAACCCATCTGCCTCCTCGCCTCCAGGCCTCGCTTTGCCTGCCCTGGCTTTGCCTGCCCTTGGTGCTCCCTCAGCATGCCTCCCAGGACAGGGCCTGTTACCTCTCTCCTCGTCAAAACCCTAATGGGCCTGTTGATCCCCTTCCCAGGCAGGCCCTGCTAGGGGCTTCCCTTGAGCTCCTTCCCATCCCATACTGAGTGTAGCTGCCCGCACACCTGCCTCCCCCACTCCACTAAGTGGTAAGCTGGGTGCAGACAGAACGGGCCCGTGTGCTTCCCTCCAAGAACAGCGCGACATTCAGCACTTAACCAGCATTCGATAAGCTTCTCTGGATTCGAAAACCCGTGTCCACTCCACAGCAGTTCAGGGGCCCTGCTTTCCAGAGCGTGCAAAGGCGTACATGCCTGTGGGTCCCTCACATACATGCCTCACCCTTCCCACCATTTGGATGAAGCACACACGATGTGATCTCTCAGAATTAGGAAGGAAGAAACGAAGTCCAACTGGGATGGAATTCCCCCTTGCCCAATAAGGACTTTATGCTAATGCTTTTCTCCATAAACTCTAAAAAATAGAAGGACTAAATTTGTCTCTGTCCTGGTGTTCCTGAGAATGGGTGGAACTAGGTGGAAGGGAAAGGGGCCCTGCCAACAATTTCCTCTGTGCCTTGCCTCACTGACTTTTTCCTTACTCTTTGTCTGTGGCACGGTGGAGGGTGAAGCAGAAACAACCAGAATCCTTAAGTCCTTCTTTTCTCCCATCTCACCAAGCAGCAGTCTCCCCCGTCCTCAAAGACTACCAGGGGGAGGATGACTGACTCATCCATTCTAGCACTTCCAAATCTGGAAGTTCTTCCTGATGTCTAACTTAAATCCCTCCTGATCTGGTTGAAGGATCTTCTTTCCCATTCTCAACCATTTTCCTCCTCTGATCTTAAGTGAACTGGATTTTTTCCAACCAGAGCGGAAAAAGAGATAAGGAAAAGGGCTTATACCAGTGCTGGCTCAAGCTCTGTTTTGTCATAGGGATAAAAGTGAGGGGCACTGAGGTGGCACAGTTGGTTGAGCATCTAGCTCCTGGTTTCGGCTCTGGTCATGGTCTCAGGGTGGGGAGATGGAGCCTCCCTAACCCCCCCATCAGGCTCTGCACTAAGCACAGAGTCCGCTTAAGTCTCTCTCCCTCACCCTGTGCCCCCCACACACATGGGCTCTCCCTCTTTCTATTTTAAATAAATAAATACATCTTAAAAAGCAAAGAAACAACCATCAGTAAAGGAGCCCATGTGGGAGAGACAGCACACGAGGCTGCTGGATAGACTGTAGAAGAGGGGACAGGAAAAGAGTAAGCAGGGAAGTTGAAGGGTCAGCCCTCCCATTGCAAAGCCCAGCCAGCCGCTGGGCACGGGCAAAGCTGCCCATAGTGCTTGGACTTCAAGCGCCCCCTTGTGTGGGATGCCTCACCCCTCAGGCCTGCAGCACCTAAGCAGCTGTGGGCCGCCCTCCTCCTCAGCGCACTGGCAACAGGTGCCCATTGCCATGGCAACAAGCTCCACAGGCACCTGGAGACCAGATCTCACCCGCAAGGAGGCCCCCAGCTGACCTCTGACAAAGCCTCCTTCCTCCAAA
Source organism: Spilogale gracilis (assembly GCA_004023965.1). Lineage (NCBI taxonomy): Eukaryota > Metazoa > Chordata > Mammalia > Carnivora > Mephitidae > Spilogale > Spilogale gracilis. Next base: position 25,471 of record PITA01014598.1, on the reverse strand, counting down.
ATCAAGGGCTCTGCCAAGCCCTGGGCTGAGACACGCCATCTGGCTACAGAGTGACAGAAAGGCTGCTGCGCGCCTTCACTTGGACCAGCTGTCCAGGCCATCACACGGTCTGGAAGGGTCTGCTGCAGGGACCCCAGGGCTGAGATGACACAGAGACATGGGAAGGTGCTCACTTCTTGAGATTTTGCAAGTATGAGTCAGAATATGCGCCATCCATCATCACCACACCCCTTGCCCTGCATCCCCTCTGGGCTGGATCCCAGGCCAGTCCCCCCCACTCCAACCATCAAGTCACAGCTGCTGCCACCACCACCAGGATAACCTTCCTCAAATACTATTCTTATCCAATCACTCCTCAGCAGCTAAAATAAGTTGCTCTGGCTTTATCAGCTCTCATCTGACCCTTTCTAGTATTTACACCCCCACACACTCCAAATTCAACTCTAGGTCCCCACCATTCCAGCCACACCAGTCTTTTCTACCAATTTTCCTGTTCTGCCACATTTTCTCTGCTCGTGCCATCATGCCCCCTCCCCTCACCCTGCCTCCTGCATGCCTTCACCTTCTGGTTCACATTCAGGTCCCCAACAAGCTATGCTGTAGTCTGTCACTGTCACGATGTTGCTGTAAATGTCCATCTGATTGTGGGCTCCAAATTTCTGACTTCACTGCCAACTCCTCAAGCGGGAAACTTTCTCTTTCTTTAGGCTCTGAGACTCCCCTGTTAGAATGGGAGTTCTCAGAGGACCCACAATTTAGCTTCCTCCATTAGACGAGATACTCCCTAGGGACCAGCAGCCCAGCTTCTCTATGAAAACTCTCTAGGCACCAGGCTGGGGGTACTATCTCTACATCCCGCCCTCCACCAGGGCCTCAGTGCCTCATGGGCTTCTCCACACCAGAGCTGTGGCCAGGTGAAGGGTGGGAGTACAGGGCAGAGCTAACCACTGGAACTTTCTGCAACACTGGAAATGTTCTGTATCTGAGCTCTTCAAAATATTGGCATAAGCTGCAGGGGGCTATTGAGCACCCAAAATGTGATTCGTCTAAAATGAGATCTACTGTAAGCTTCCAACAGACACCAGATTTCAAAGACTCAGGAAAGACATAAAATAACTCAAAGATGATTTTTTTTATATTGGTTACAGGTTAAAATGATAATACTTTACATATTCTGAGTTAAATAAGATACGGTGCTAAAAATGAGTTGACCAGATTCTTTTCACTGTTTTAAATGTGATTACTAGAAAAGTTTTCAGGGGGCGCCTGGGTGGCTCAGTGGGTTAAAACCTCTGCCTTCGGCTCAGGTCATAATCTCAGGGTCCTGGGATCGAGGCTCACTTCGGGCTCTCTGCTCGGCGGGGAGCCTGCTTCCTCCTCTCTCTGTCTGCCTTTCTGCCTACCAGTGATTTCTCTCTCTGTGAAATAAATAAATAAAAATCTTAAAAAAAAAAAAAAGAAAAGAAAAGAAAAATTTTCAGGGGCGCCTGGGTGGCTCAGTCTTTAAGCGTCTGCTTTCGACTCAGGTCACGATCCTGGAATCTGGGGATCGGGCCCTGCATTGGGCTCCCTGCTGTGTCGGAAGCCTGCTTCTCCCTCTCTCACTCCACCTGCTTGTGTTCCCTCTTTAGCTGCATTTCTATCAAATAAATAAATAAAATCTTAAAAAGAAAAAAAGAAAGAAAAGAAAAATTTTCAACTATACATGCAGCTCCCATTTGTATGTTTCTTGTGGACGGGCCATCTAGAAAACTCTGGGTATGTTCACCAGCTTCTACCTTTCAGTCACAAGAGTCTCTCTTTGACCGGTGAAGGGTGTAATGAGTGTCTCTTCGAAAGTATGTTTATGACTCACCTTTTCTTCCCCTTCTCCATATTACTTACTGTAGTAAAAAACATATCAGGGAAATCTACCCTCTTATCAAATTCTTAAGTATACTGTAGAGTATTAGTAAATTTATGCACATTACCATACCCAATCACTTTTGCTAGTTTTTTTTTTTTTTTATCTTGAGTCATGCCTCCCTTATCGATGTCTCAAATTTTCTCCGGAACCAAATGGTATTACAAATCAGTTACTTAAGCTAGACCTCTAGTGCCCTAATGCTGAGGCCCTTTCATCCCAGGTGTGCTTTAGGAGTAACGACCATTCCTTACTGTACCAAAGTGCTTTGGGCACGAGCTAGTTCACACACTGACCCTGTGAAGCAAGCAGGCCAGTCATGAATATTAATATTAACAGGTAAGAGAACACAAGCTTGGGAGGTGAAATGAAGTGTGCAAAGGCCGTATCAGCATGAGACCCAAACTCTTGACACAGACGCTCCCCTCGGCGCACATGCGGGCAGGGCTGTGGACAGAGTTCAGGAGCAGCAGAGTTCTAGCTACGTTCTCCATGCCCCTACGGAGAGGCTGGAACTGAGCTCAAAATGCGGGAATGTTATGAAAGGAGGAGTAGGTGGTAAGGATAGTGACTAGGTCTAAAATGGGAGCCTGCAGATTGGAGCCAGAATCACCTCCGCTGCCTGGAAACTGCATCCTTGGCTCACCGCTCCTCTCGCACCTGTGTGCTTTGGTCTCCTCGACTATAACATCAGGAGCTAGACCCTTGGAGATGCAGCCGGACGGGCACCACTCACCCAGTCGGCGGGAGAGCCCGCCAGCGCAATCCTTTTGTACAGCAATTTGGCAATATGTGTCAGGAGCCTTCGAAATGTTCAAACTCTGACCCAGTAATTCCACTTCTGAGAATCCTAAGGAAATAATCCTAAATAAGGAAAACGCTTTATGTGCAAGGACCTTCATCTCAGCACTCCTTAGAACGCTAAAATACTGGAAGTGAGCGAATGTCTAATAATAGGAGAATGGCTAATCCAATATGGTAAATCCACTTAATGAAGTTATACAGTTACGTAAAAGAACGCAGCATCCACCAAGAATGTGCTTTTGGGCCATGTGAAAAATGCAGGGTGCGGAAAGGCTGGTACTATATAACTATAATTAGATTTTAAAAAGAACAAGAAGTCTTGCGCCCTTAAGGATACACACATGTATATATTCACAAACCTTGAAGGAAACTCACCATACTGCCAAAAGTGATTATTTAGAGTGATGGGACTCTGGACACACCTCAGACAAAGCCGGGCCAGGCTATAAAGCAAGTCGGGGGTGGGGGATGGGGGGAGGGCATGGAAAAGGGCCTTGAAAAGCCAGAGCGATGCACCAGCTCCTTCAAGACCCGCACTGGTGGCTGTGAGGGCTTAAAGAAAGGACAGTTAGGACACAAAAGGGAAATGCCTTCTGCTAAGCTGGATGGGAACCCCTGACCCTCATCTGTCTCCAAGCTGAGACAGGCTGAGGACAAAACAGACTCAGGGAAGGTTCAGATAAATTAAGATTGGTTATCAGGGGACACAAGGGACGCCTGGACCACAAGCAGGACCTTTTAAGGTCGATGGCAAGGAGGACAGCCCTCCACTTTGCAAACATACTGGCTTGGGCCAGGCCCAGAGGTGGAGTGCAGGAGCTGCAGAGCATGGCTACAGCCCAGAGCTACTATTCTTGGGACTGACTCTGGCTGCCTGACAGCACGGGACTGCCGGGAAGCCTGGGGGCGAAGCCTGGGGGCCGCGTGGCCGGCAATGCCCGCAGGGCAATGCCCGCAGGTCGGTGGAAGGGAAAGGGGACCCTTGTCATGCAAGTGAGGGTTTGTTCTAGCTTCTCTATCCCAAAGCAGAGCAGCTCTGAGGGGCACAGTGGGGAAGTGTTAAGAGAGAATTCTAGTCATGATGACAGTATTTTCTTTTTGGCAAAGAAAATGTACTTATGTTACATTGATTATATAATCAAAGATTGGCAATAAAAAGGAGGAAAGGAACCCATGAAAGCATCTCTCCATATCGATGAGATGGACAATGAAACCAATGGATTTCTTTATCAGGACGGACCTCCACATTTGCCTTGTCTTGAGTAGTATGAAGAGCACAGTTTTTTGTTGTTTTTTTTTTTAACTTTATTCATTTATTTGACAGAGAGAAACACAGCTAGAGAGGGAACACAAGCAGGGGGAGAGAAAAAGGGAGAAGCAGGCCTCCCGTAGAGCTGGGAGCCTGATGCAGGGCTTGATCCCGGGACTCTGGGATCATGATCTGAGCCGAAAGCAGCTGCTTAACCAACTGAGCCATCCAGGTGCCCTGTGTCTAAGCACAGACTTAGAATGAGAAAGACCTGGGTTTGAATCATGGCCCCACCACCTATGGCATGTGGGACCTGGGTCCAGTTTCCTGGTCCGTGAGATGGGGATGGTAAGAAGATCCACCCGCCAGCATCACTAGGAGAATAGTTGAGGCGTGTTCTTAAGAAGTTCAGCACAGTGAGGAATCAGGTCTTACCTCCATATTCTGAAGGATGTCATATTCCCCTTCCCTTCACTCCCATCCCACTGCCAGATGCAAGAATCAATCACATCAATCAAAAGCTCCCAAAGGGCTCCTGCTGACCATGAGATTAAAGAGTGAGCCCATGAGCTAGCCCTTCCCAGCCGCTGGGGGGCGGGGGGGACTCTGCTCACACAACACCCCTCATGAACCCTGGATCCTCCTTCCTCTCTGCCCCTGCCATGGTCTTCCTTCTAACACTTCTGCTTTCGATCCCATCTCTCTTTGGAATCCACATCCATCCACAGTCCCTCGTCTATGAGGTCACCCTGACCCCTACAGCCAGAAGGGAATTCTATCTCTCCCACCACCTTCCTACTGCTCTGATGACAGTCACCTGCAGGAAGATGTCCATCCTCCTGACGAAGCAAACATTTCAAGTTTGCTTAGTTTATGAGAAAGGACGTCTTCCCTCAAAGAACTTGGAATCCAGTGGGGAAGAAGAGAGATATGCCCACCCAGGACACACTGAAGAAAATGGAACATTTGATGGCAAAGGGCCAGCAGAAGGGGCACAATCATCGTTGCATCTGATTCACAACCCTGCCTGGGCCAAGCTCCAAGATGCCACCAGCAGGTTTTGGAAAGGGACTTTTAAATGCAGCATGAATGCAGGTTAACAAGCACCAGCCAAGCACCCCACTGCTGAGAACATAAGACCCAAACGAAAACACAAATCCCTCTTTCCATAGCCTCCAACCTTGGACAGACACTGTCCCAGGCACAGGGGATGGGCAGGATCATCCTCGAGCTGCTGGCCAGCCCAGAGCATCAAGCAGAGGGCCCTCTGGTACATCTGGCCTTGCCTCACCAGCCTCCACCCCTCCTGCCCAGGACTTCCCACTCTGGCAGAGCTGGTGGGATGGGGCCAGAGGCGGATGGTTGGCCCACGTCCCTGCCTGTTTGGGGCCTGGTTCCTGCCTTGTCCCATCTCTCCAGCTGTGTTCTGGAGAGAAGAATGTGCACTATGCCCAGAACAAACACTCACACAGGCCTCCTGGGTGGGAAGGGAAGACAGCTTGGGGAAAAGAAGCAGGAGCCTCCACCCCATCAGACCAGGGCTCCTGGCAGCTCTGTGGGGTGTGTGTGTGTGTGTGTGTGTGTATCCCCCGAGCTACTCTGAGTTCCTCACTATGGAATTTTCAAATCAGAGGGAGCACAGTGAGAAAGTCACAGAACCACAGCTCACTACCAGGGCACCCTCGATGGAATCAAGCTGAACGTGGGCAAGTCAGTGTGAGTCCCCTTGGCTGCAAGGGAAGACTACTGACATGCAGATTTCTGTCTTATTCCATCTTTTTATATCCTACCCTCAATTAGCTCCCAAGAGAAACCCTGCCAGAGTAGTCTGGTGAAATGTCTGCTTTGGGGTTTGAGCCCCTACCTCCAGCCTCCTCTGAGCCTCAGCGTGCCTACAGAGCACAGACAGAACTAGACCTACCCTCCCTGCCTCTGGAGCGCTGTTAGGACAACACAGAGATGCCGGAAGGAAGGCAGTGGGAAGCGAGCGTGCTAGAACCGCTGGGAAGTGTTTTCTATCAGTGCTGTTGCTGTCTAGCTGGAACGGCCCTGGAGGGCAGAGCTACTCTTGAGGGCCTGTGGGCCAACCAGCGCAGGCTCCCCAGGCCCGTCTTTCTGGCTGCTGCGGTCTCAATCCTGCGGCCAGGAGATGCAGCAGCCCCACCCCTGGCGAGGCCCTGAGCACCAGCCCAGAGCTCACAGAGAAGGACCAGCAGACGCGAGTCTTCTCGGATCACAGTGCGCCCACCTTCCAAGTCCTCCTTCCAGATCCAGAGTCCAGGCAGGCAGAAAGCTGGAACTCCCTCTGGGCTCTCCTTCAGGCCGCGAGAGAGCAGGGAGGCGTGGAGGGCGTGGAGGACCAGGAGGACCAGTAGGACCCAGCTGAAAACAAGGTCTCTGGCATTCCCCGCCTTCCCAATCAGGTCTGTTCCAGAGACTTTGACATCTTGCCCCCCAAATCAATTCCTAGAGATAGCAAATGACTTGCCTCTTACGTGTCTGCAAGCCTTTTACAGGCAAGCCAACCAGCCCAGAGCCCAAAGGACCAAGTACTTCCTTTATCAAGCTCTCACACTCAGGCCACGACTCCCCTGCCCTATCACCCCAGGGACAGGTACCAGACTCAGGACAGTCCCTGCACCCCAGAGCCCACTGAAATGATTCCAACTAGCCCATTCCAAGCCTCTTATCCTGCCTCACCCACTCCTTCCCCCAGAAACCCCAATAAAATCTCTCGTCCAGGGTTCTGCCTCACAGTGTCTCCTGACCCACCACAGCACTTCCCCATGGGGGTCCCCACGGAGTGGCTCCCCTTCCCAGGAACTGTGAGGAACAACAGATCTTTTCAAAGAAAGTCCTCCTGAGCAGTACCACTGACCAGCAAAGTGGTGTTTCCATTTGAGTTGGAGGCAGTAAAGAGATGAGGAAAGGGATTTTTCCTTTTGAAATCATGCTCTTGAGACTCAAGGTTGTTTCCTTTCTGTCTGTCCCATGATCCCTCAGATGGCACAGACAAGGGCTTAATGAGCACCCACTGCTGTAAAGGCGAGAGGGACGAGGATGCTCGGGTGACATGAGACTGAGCAAGCTGGCTTCCCCGCACTCCACCCAGCTGGGCTCCTTATAGGGAGTATCTTGACAGTATCCAGGCCCTCTCCCTGCCCCGCCCGCGTGCCCCATGCCGCTCCTTTCGGGGCTACACGGCTGTCCTCAGCTGGCCTGTCGCTCGCACACCCACCCCACAGGCCACAGCTACTCCTGCTGTTTCTCAGGAAATACAGGACCTTTTCCATCGGAGCACCAGGCCATCCCTTGGTTGGGGATCAAAATCCCTCAATGTGAAGCCATTCACATCCAAGCTTGGGGACATCCTTGGAGGTCAGCCACCACATTTCCCTGAACTGCCCACTCCTCTCTTCTAAGAATGTGCCGCCCCTTGGCTGCCCGGCCCGCCATGCCAGGCTTCCTCAGCCAGCTCTGCCCACTCAAGTCCCTCAAGGCCACATCCCCAGTCCCAACCCTGTCCACCAACACTAGACACCCTCCCACTCTCCCACATAGCCCCCCGTCTATAAACTCCTCTCTCAGATCCTCTCTCTCAAACAATAGCCCCCCAACATGGGCCCTTAGGTTCCTCCGGGCGCCAACAAGCACAGCACTGGATAAACAAAATGTGATCTCTCCACGGAACTGAATGTTATTCAGCCATACCAAGGAATGACATACTGATAAAAGCCACACCACGGATGAGCCTCCGAGACATGGCGCTGAGTGACAGAAGCCAGACACAAAGAGACACGTGTTACAGGATTGCATTTACATGAAACATCCAGAGTAGGTAAACCCATGGAGACCGAAAGCTGACTGGCGATCGCCAGTGCCTGGGGGAAGGGGCGGAGGAGGATTGCCTCCTCCGGTTTGGGGGTTGGGTCTGGAGGTGACAGCAATGTTTGGGATGAGACAGAGGCAGCGGCCACACAGCGCAATGAATGGGCTACATGCTACTGAATTCCTGTGCTTTGAAATGCTTTGCTTTGTGTTCTGCAGATGGCCCCTCAATTAAAAAAAAAGAATCTGGGGTGCCTGGGTGGCCCAGTCAATTAAACATCTGTCTTCAGCTCAGATCCTGATCTTGGGGTCCTGCGATGGAGCCCCACACCGGCCTCCCTGCTCAGTGGGGAGTCTGGTTCTCCCTCTGCCCCTCTCCCTGCTCACGTGCACTCTCTCTCTCAAATAAATAAAGAAAATCTTAGGGACGCCTGGGTGGCTCAGTTGGTTGGGCGGCTGCCTTCGGCTCGGGTCATGGTCCCGGAAACCCGGGATCGAGTCCCACATCGGGCTTCTTGCTTGGCGGGAAGCCTGCTTCTCCCTCTCTCACTCCCCCTGCTTGTGTTCCCTCTCTCGCTATGTTTCTCTCTGTCAAATAAATAAATAAAATCTTTAAAAAAAAAAAAAAGAAAAAAAATATTAAAAAAAAAAATCAGATGGGGTTGTCCATCAGTTCTGTACCGTGGGCACACAGGAATGGAAGAGGCGGCCTGGGACAACGCAGAAACACCGGACCCACGGTGGCTGCGCTAAACCCCAACTCCGTGTACTGTGCTGGGGAAAGATGAGGCCAGGCATGGAACATCACCTCCATGGGACGTTCTACAGCAGGCGTGCGATCAAGATGTATGCCTTCTGTTGCCTCTGGGAGAATTAAATGAGATGATGTAGGGACATCCTGCAAAAGACACTCATTTGTACACTCAGCAGGAAAATGAGTTCACGAAATGTTAGGTTTCAAAAAACAGGCAGACTCATAAGTGAAACCATGCTCCAACCAGGCAGGCTGCATCCACATACGTAAATGTGTATCTCTGTCGGGATAGGAAGAACCTCACGAACTGGCTGGTGTTTCCAGCTTACGGAATTTTCTATAAAATGCTCTGTACAGACAGTATTTTGTAGGAGTCCAAGAAGCCAGGTTGCAGTTTCCAGCTCTGTCCCTAACCTTCCCAGGAGACCTCTGTGAAATCCCTTCCCACCTAGACCTCAGTTTCCTGGTTTTGAGAATGGCTTAGAACCATAAAAACAGCCCCACTGAAGCAAACCCACTCAACCCCTGGTTTCTCCATGTGCCAGGGGTTGTGCAAGGTAACATGGGGCACCCCCATTAATAAGAGTGACTCCCCAGCAAAAGCACTAGAAACCCAGAAGAGGAAAAGAGAGGACAGATGGCCCAGCACCCACAGCTCTGTGTGGCCACATGGGAAAGTGTCCTTTGGGCCAGGGCCTAAAGGCAGGACGTGGCTTCCTCAGGTGGAGAGGATGAGTCCCTGACCACACACCTGTTTGAGCAGCAAGGCCGGGCGAAGGAAGAGGCACCATACATCCCCACTTGGTTGTCTAGCACGACGGTTCCCAGAGAGGGATCGCCACACCAGACCTGGTTAGAAATGTGAATTCTTGGGCCCTCCCCAACCCTGTGATGTAGAAACTATGGGGGTCGGGTCAGCAAGCCTGAGTACCTGCTTCTTTCACCGGCCCCCCCAGGCCCCCTGAAACAAGGCAGGAAGGAAGAGTGTGACCTGCCCCAGCCCCACCCACCTCCAGGCCCCAGGAAGCAGAGCTGAGAAAGGACACTTTCTGAGGAGCTCATCTAGCACTTGGATTGGACGACCTTTCCCTCTCCTCGCCAGCCCACTGGCCTGGGAAAGGCAGACACCTAAAGCGGACAGAGCCTAAATCAATCTGCCTGCAGCTGTTGCTGCCCTAGCTTTTCCCACGCCCATTTCCCCTGACCTGAAACCTGTGCCTCCCAGGCAGTGGCCCCAGAGCCTTGAGGTCCCCGGACAGAAGGAGGCAATTGGGACCTCCCTGTGCTCTCCCCACACAGCTGGGATCCTATGGGCCCAGCGGGAGGCCCCTATCCGCCCCCAGGGCACCCTCCGGAGCTGAGAGGATGAAGGAGGGAGAGATGAGGGCTAGAACACAGCTCATCACTCCTAAGGGCGGCAGAGTGACTAGGAGTTTCCTTTCTAGAACTCTCCAGGAAACAGTTCACAAAGACTCCCTCGGGGGCAGCTCCACCCCTGGAACATTCACCTCCTTTCTTCCTCCTTCTCCTGTGAAGGGAGCACCCCCCCACCTCTCAGGCGTCAGAGGACTACCAGGGCCAATCTCCCGTTTGGAGAGGTTCAGCCCTATTATCCCAAAGCCACTGGCCACTCCCGGCATGGGGTCTGGCTTTGGAATCACACTTCTACCTCCTGTTAGCCGGGTGACCTTTGAGATTGGGATTTTCTGGAAAAGCAGGATAACAGTACCCTCCTTAGAGGGCTGCAGGGAGGTTGAAATCAGAGGGCATAACACATAAAGTACACACAGGAAAAACTCAGCAAGGGAAGCTCTTCTGTTCATCACCATGATCATTCCCATCCTTCATTCAAATTCCTGCAATGGCTAACCACCACCCACGGGGTAAAGGCCCAAATCCTATGAACTAGCATTTCTGGCTCCCACTCATCTCCAAACCAGCAACATCAGGAAGCCATTCTTAATTTGTGAATATGCCCCCCAACTTTCAAGCCCAACCTCCATGACCACCACAGACCTCCGTGTCCGTCCCAGTTCTATCTGTCAGAAGCTCTCCTTGCCTGCACAATGCTCCCCTCCCCGACTCTCAGCAATCCGCCCGGACCTCCAGGTGACAAATGTCTGCTTGGGAGAGCACCTGGGGTCCTTCCTGGGGTCCCCTCACAGAGGGGGTGAGCAAGTCCAAGAGCAAAACAGATGTTTGGAATTCTTCCAAGTCCAGAAGAGAAAACAGAGCCTGAAATCAGCGGAGAGCAAATGGATGCTGGCTGACCCTCTTCCACCACTGTCCTAGTCATTATTCGTGCTTGGGGCCTGTCCTGGGCACTTGGGGGAGGTCACATTCTGAGATACTGTGTCCTCTGAGTTCCCAGCCTGAGACGGAATTCTCCAGAGGAGACAGATGCTGACCCAGACCCGAGGCAACAGAGGACAAAGGCCTGAGCTCAGCCCAGGATCTCAGCTCCTGCCTGCTCTCCTCCCTGTCTTCCATACCCAGGCTGAGACCCACCATCCAGACATGCTCCAAGTCCCGGCTCCCAGAAAGTACCAGCCGAGCACTACAAGCTCAACCCAAGTCCTAAAAGCGAAGCAAGGGTGGGGGTTTTCAAGCTGTTCCTGGCCTCCCATGCTGGAGGCCAGAGCAGCACAGGAACCCGGGGCCCCAGGCCTCCAGGCTCTGGCACACACACCAAGAACAGCATAACCTAAAGGGACAGCTGGGCTGACATGTCAATACAGGTGACTGGGCCCATATAGAGGGCTTTCTGCCTGTGTTGACCGCACAACAGAGTCCCACGTGGGCAGACTGCAGCCTTCATCACCCCTCTCCATATACAGTCCAGTTCCTGTCCCCATATCCTGGGGACCCACTCACCAAACCCACCAAAATAGAATGTCCCACCTTCTGGACCATGCCCTCCTCCTGCGAGCAGGTCCCTGCCCTAGCATCCAGGAGTTCAAGACATCTGCCCTCCTCTCTAGAAGGTGCCAGTGAGGTCCCCATTCATAAAATCTTCCTCCAAATAAGGGAGGATCAGAAGAGACAACAAGAAGGAAGGAGGCTAGCCTTCAGGGAGACTTCTTGATCAAAAGGGGCATGTCACAGCAGGAGAGAAAGCTTCTTCCCCCATGGGCCTTCCTGGGCCCAGCCTGGGTGACCGGTCTTAGTTCAGAATTTGCCACCACACTGCCCTGAGAGAAGGCATTCTCCCCATTAGGAAATAGGGGGATGGGAAAGATAAGAACAGAATGACAGAGAAAGAACCTGATAGTATTCTCCCCATTTGTTTTCCTCTGGCTCTGAACCAATGCCAAATAACGCAACCATAATGTTTTCCAAAAGTCCAAGCCCTCCTCACACTGATTCCCAAAGGGGCCAGGGTTGGTTCTTTGGGTGACATGGGAAGGGTATTAGGACAGCAATTACAGTGCTGGTGATGGAGGGTCTGAGAGAAGAGAAAGGTTGGAAAAGTTGGCGGACTCCATGGAGAAGTCCAGCACAGAAGGAATATGGACCCCCACAGGACAAATGATCAACTGGTTCTGTGTTATGTGGAAGGCTCTGGAAACCACCTGCCCCACACCCCTCATTTCCTATCTCTCCTCTTCAGCTTTACCAGAAAAACATCTGGAGAAACAGAAATATCTGGATCCATCCTCAGGCTAAAAACAAAACAAACAAACCAGCAGTCACGGTTATCTGCGTGTTCGACGAGCACCCTAGCGAGAGCCCCGTCCGTGAACGCTGGTCACGCCGGCCGGGGACCTTCCCTCACAGGTTACAGACACGCAGGGTGGCCTCACAGAGCAGGAGTCACAGCCCAGTTTGGAACTTTTGTTTCAGGGGAAATCGAGATTTGTGACAAGTCACAGAGACCCCAGAGACGTCCTCAGCGGTAGAAGCAGACACATCCTGGAGACGAAGATCCTCTTTCCCCTGTTCAATGTTTTCTGGATTTCATCTTGGAAAGGCTGCTGGTTTGTGGGAGAGGAGCCACAGACCCTGTCGGGCTGTTCACTTAAGTAACGTTTTCTTGAGTCATGACCTTTCTGAAGGCAGCCACTAAGTTTGTCTAAAACACGTAACACTTCCCTCAAACCCTAATCTCAGTCGGGCAGGAGTACTTCCCGCCCCTGAGGAGATCCCTGGGCTCTGAACATAGGCCCATGGGTGGGCTGGGGCCCAAGGAAGGACATCTGTTTCTGGGACACCTCTGATCTCAGCCTGAGGAGGGAGGGAGGGAGGGAGATGCTCCCTCCTAGACAGAATTTCTGGGGTTGAACCATAGCAAAATATACTTGGAGAAGGCCTCCCCTCAGAAACTTGAGGCCTGAAGTCAGTCCAGTCCTGCATAGGATTCCCCACCACCACCACCACACCCCAGAAAATCCTAAACCACTGTGGCTCTCACCAGAGAAGACAATCGAGGACACAGCCTCCAGAGAGTCGGGGTAGCATGGTCCCCATGGGAAGCTGCTCCCCTGACCGTACTGTAGGTCTAACCTAAAACCCTCCAGCTACAACTGGAGGCATTTCTTGTTCTTTCTTCAGAAAAGACAGAGAAAGGTGTTCACTTCCCCTTTGATTTGTTCAGCAAACATTTATTAAACCTGATGGTGCTGGGGGCAAGAGACATAAGCCCCAGCGTCCGCCCTGAAGGACAGTGTACACAGCACAGACCAAGGGAGACCACGTAGGGGGCAGGGCTGTGCAGCGGGCAGCACAACGCCTGAGAGTCATGTCCCAGCCCCTCCGTGGACCGTGTGCTCCTGGGCAGGTCACTTCATCTCTGTGCACTTAGCCTCATCCTCAGAGCGAGAGGAGTGACCTCAAGGGTCCCCACTAGCTCCAGTTCAAAACTCAGAAGGGAAAGGAGAGAGAAGATGAAAAGGTGGTCCAGACAGTACATTGTGAACCAAAGGCATATAAACTGCTGGGGAACCTGCCTTAGGAGGGGAGAGTGAAGAATGACTTTGGGGGCACACTGACACTTCATGGCCAGCACCACATCTCAGCCCACCCCCAGCCTCCTCCACTCCCAGCCCCCTGCCACTCCACACGGATCTCACCCACTAGTTTGTGCCCCCCTCCGTCCCACCTCCACACTTACCGTGCAACCCTGTAAAATCCTCTTATCATCTCTGAGCCTCACTTTTCTAATCTGTGAAATGAGGATGCTCATAAATGCTTCACTGACATTCCAGTGAGATAATGTATGGGAAACGCTCCTCAGAAACTGTACCAACAACGATTTTGGTGAGGGGCAATGATTTGTTTCTTTTTTTTTTTTTTTTTTTTTTTTTTTTTTTTTTAGGATTTTATTTATTGGGCACCTGGGTGGCTCAATTGTTAAGTGTCTGCCTTTGGCTCGGATCATGATCTCAGGGCCCTGGAATCAAGTCCTACATCCAACTCCCTGCCATTGGGGAGCCTGCTTCTCCCTCTCCCTCTGCTGATCCCCCTGCTTGTGTGCTTTCTGTGTCTGTCTGTCTCTCTGTCTCAAATAAATAAATAAAATCTTCAAAAATAAGATTTTATTAACTTATTTGAGACAGATAGCACAAGCAGGGCAGGGCAGGGGGCAGAGGGAGAGGGAGAAGCAGGCTCCCTGCTGAGCAGAGAGCCTGCCAAGGGGCTCCATCCCAGGAGCCTGAGATCATGACCTGAACCAAAGGCAGATGCTTAACCTGCTGAGCTGCCCAGGCGCCCTGCCAGTGACTCCCTGTGCCATGAAGTGAATGCCGCAAGTCAGGGGGTCGAGAAAGCAGCACTTCTGAGTTCCAGTTCTGAGCTAGGTGCTTGGCCTGACCACTCATCTTTAAAGCAACTCTTCTGATGATTTCCAGATAAGGAACTTAAGGCTCTGTGAAGCCAAGTTACGTGCCCAAAGCCACTGGGCAGTCAAGGCAGGAGGCAGGAGGTGTGTGGGGCTGTGTGACTTCCAATCTTCCCCCACATCAGCGTGTAGGACCCGCAGAGAGAAGAACTGAGGGCTGAACCCCAGCAGGGCATGCAGCCCCCTACTGGTGACCGGGGAGGAGGCCCACAGGTTCTGCCCTAGTCCCCACTGGCCCTGGGGTCTGACAGGAACTGTTTATTCTAGACTCTGATATTTTCTGTAAACATGGCTGAGGTTGCCAAGAGAGAGAGAAATTCATTTGTTAGAGAGAGAGGAATGAGACAGAATCCTCACACTTCCCCGGCTCAGCGGGGGCCGGGGAGACAGCGGGGAAGCGGCCGCGGACAGGCCCCTCAGCGGCCCCAACAGGCCCCACACCTCCACCCCACCCGCGCACCTCCAGTCTCGTGGCCACAGCACTTCACTCCAGAGCCTCGGGGAGGTCTTCCTGGTATAAGATAAAATGACCCAGATTCTTTCCGAGCTGGGCCATTTGTCCGGGGGGGGGGGGGGGGGGTGGTGACAGCAGGCCCCTGGGAGGACTAATGAGCCTCTCTTCAGCGTCTAGGGGACCATTTCGGAAATGATTACTTTTCCTGCGACCAGAGAGAGGGGACAGCACACCCCACAGAGCCTTTGTGGCCTCAGGGAGGTGCTCCAACCTGGGAGAACGCAGTTTAATTACAAAACCCAGGCCTCCGGGCATAACCTGATACACCTTCTTACTACACCGATTTTCTTTTTTAGCTCTCCTTTATCTTACCCTAATACCATACCCTTGGGAAGAAATCAGACTGAGGAAACTGAGCACACAGGACATCATTGACTGATTGGGACAGCACAGGGGCAGAGGTCAAATTCAGGCGCCAATTTTTTCTTTTTTCCAAAATCCATACTAAATATATCAAGGTAAAACTGACATGATGGTGAGAATTTGCTTTAATATACTTTGGCAATTAGGGGAAAAAAAGGATAAATGAAATAAGTGGGGTGAAAAGCATGACAGCTGTTGCATCTGAATGATGGGTATGTATGTGGGAGTTATTATTCTCTCTACTTTGAAATGTTTCATATTAAAACATCTGAGACAAAGGCCCCACCCAGGGGCAGGGAATCATAATGCAAAAACCAGATGAGGTGCACAGGAAGAGCACAGGAAAAGGAAGATGGAGGGACGGGAGGAAGGAAAAGTTGGCACAGGGGGCTTGGAAGGGATGACAGGGTTCCCACAGAGGTTGACGTCCTCCTCCAGGACCTGCTGTCTTGACGGGCAGGTCACCTCCACCCCAACAGCTCTCTTTCTGAGATTTCATTCTTCAGGACTCACTTCCAGACTCTTCCCCAAAACAGGCTAACAGCACAAATTTCCCTCTCTGGAACTTTGAGAACTAGAACATTTTGTCTAATTGACTTGAGGAAGACACCAGGCTGCCCCATGGAGGGACAGCCTCGCTGACCTCCCAAGAGCCGTCCCTGGCCCTGACCTGACTGGAGGGGGGATGCCCTGAGGCACAAGGAGATACTCAGACTCTGCTCCCTCAACTGAGGTAAATGATGGAACGTGAAAATTTGTTCACAGAAACTTGTAGAGACCTCAAGATTTTGAGAAAACTTTCTACAAGACATGCCTCCCAGGCTCACAGAGAGAGCACCCCGATACAGGGGAAGACGCTAACCTACAGCTCTCACTGGCAAACCCTCTATGTTACAGACTGAACTATATCCTCCATTACTGACAGGCTAAAGCCCTAATCCCCAGTGTGACCATATTTAGACATGTGGTGCTGGGATGGTCACTGAGATTAAAAGAGGTCATAAGAGTGGGACCCTCATCCAACAGGGCTGCTGTTATAAATAGAGGAAGAGACACAAGAGTCTCCTCTCTCCCTCTCAACAGCTCATGCGCAGAGGAAAGGCCATGTGAGAACCCAGCCAGGCGGCCATCTGCAAGGCAGGAAGACAGTTCTCACCAGAAACTCAATCTGCTGGCACCTTGATCTTGGACTTCCAGCCTCTAGAACTGTGAGAAAATAGATGTCTGTTGTTTAAACCACCCAGTCTGTGGTATTTTGTTATGGCAGCCCAAACTGACTTTCTTCCCCTCAGAGCTGAGGCACACTGCAATTCCAACTGACCCAGGCAGCAGACCTGATTGCCTAGCATCCCCGAAGGTACAGGGTGTCTCCCGCTTCCTCCCCCTGCACAAGCATGACCTAGGGCCAGAGGCAAGAAAAGCCCACGGGGGGTCTGCCTTTCCAGGGGAGGAAAGAAGTTGGCACCAGCCAGAGGCCCTGACCCAATCCTCCTCAGCCCTCTTCCTGGGCTCAACAAGGCAGTGAGGGAAACAATCACCCTGCCATCGAGCGGGCCAAAGCCAGTGAGCCCTGCTCTCTCACAGGCCCTGGACAGCCAGGCCCCCAGAGAGGACATTTCCTTAAGCCCTTGGCCTTGCCACTCCCAAAATGAATATTTGCATATGCTAGGTATTATCCTTTTATTCAGGCAGCAAATTTTTATTAAATGTCCACTTGGCTGAGTGCCAGAGATGGACACGTAGCTCCTGACTTTAAAGAGGCCAGAAACTCACAAATAAAGGTGACATGGGAAAGCGGAGAGTACCTCAATTCAGAAGAGCGGTCTAAATCCCAATCAACTGAGAAAGGTCTAAATCAGCCCTGACTAGCCCCGTGACTTCGGGTGGTCAGTCACCTCACCTTCCTGGGCCTCCATTCACGCCACTAAAAATAAGAACTGGATACGATAGCTAACGTTCTTGAGACCTCTAATTCAGAATTCTATGTAAGTAAAGTACAGAAAGTGATACAAATGAAGATTTGCAGGGTAAGAGAGCTTGAGGTGTCCAAAACGCGCTGGGTGAAGAACCACAGTGGCCCTTTGGCACAAGAAGACCCGGGACCAGCCATGGTTCCCAACTTTTTTGTGGCCAGGAGACAGCCACCAGGATCACAGTGGGCTCGTTTCCCTGGGGAGCCCTGGCCCGCCAGGCCCATTGGCAGGTCTGACCTACTAAGGCAGCCAGGGCCCTGGGAGCCAGCTGGGACCCACACTGCTCACTCACCCTGGAAAGGTAAATGGCGCCTGTCCGCCCAAGGATCCCACCTCACCACCTGGCCTCCACCATCCCAGGCACCCCAGAGAGGGCCCTGGCCCTGCCTCCCCTCGCCCCATCACCATTCTCCACAGACCTGCCCTCCACCACATCACAGGCTCCAGTTCTGACCCCAAGCACATCAGCCCTTCCCTCCAAATGCCCACAGGCCACGGAGCCAGAGACCACACGCTTCTCTTCGAATGGCAGCACTATTCCTTTACCCCGGCTCGTCTTCCGTGCCTCCTCTCCTTACTTGCCAAATTCTGTCAGCTGTCCAAGAGAAATGTCTCTCCTGTCACCCTTTCTTCCCACTCCCGCTGTGCTCACCACCCACCTCCCAGACCCACTTCAGCCTCTTCCCAGGGCTGCACACTCCCCAACCCCCTTCCTAAGTGCAGCCAGAACCAGGACTCCTGCCCCCCAGGGCTCCCTGCTTACAGCTCTATTACACACACAGTCCATCTAAAGCCACTCTGGGCTACACTTCCTGTCTCATCTCCCAGCCACCCCAGGGAGGATTCTGCACTTGGGTAGCCAGGAAGACACGGTGTGCCCAGACACACCCTGCACCCTCCAGCTCCGGGCCCTCTGCTTCGCTTCTGCTTCTGCTTCTGCATTCCCCCCTGCAGCAATGCTCCTCCTTCAGGAAGACCCCCTGGGCACCTTCCCTCCCCCCCAATATCCCCAGCTGCTGCTGAGCTCCTCCTCCTCGCCTCCAGGTCCTCTCCCCACTCCTGACTCTCAGTCTGCACTTCTCCATGCTCCTTATTTTATTCCCCTCACAAGTTGTTCATGTGCTTGTCTTAGACGCCACCCACCCCTCCATCCTGAAGAGATGACAAGTTCCCAGTGGGAGAGGCCTGTGCCCTCCTCATCACTGGCTCCCTGTGCCCTACAAAGAGAGGCACTCGAGACCTATCTGTTCCCTCAAGTGACATTGAACAACCAGTTCTCTGGAGGGAGAAGGCAGGGGCGGGCTGCCAAGGTGCGCCGAGGGCCAGGGAGGGCCTTGGCGCTGACTGCCGTGTCGGGAGCCGGCATCGCCCACTCCGGGGACAGGTCTCCTCTGTCCAGCGCAGCCCGACTGTACATTTATGAGTCATGGTCACGAGGCCCACAGCAGCATAATGAGGGACATTCTCTACACACACAGTCACATGCACAGACACACAAGTGCACGCCAGACAGACGAGCCGTTTCCCGCCTGGAGAACAAAGTTAAGGTTCCAGGAGACTGGTGAGGAGACGGGCAGAAACGTTCAGGCCCAAACCCCACCTTGGC
This sequence comes from Spilogale gracilis, assembly GCA_004023965.1. NCBI lineage: Eukaryota > Metazoa > Chordata > Mammalia > Carnivora > Mephitidae > Spilogale > Spilogale gracilis. The sequence continues at coordinate 6,641 of PITA01014598.1, read as the reverse complement.
TTGCCCTCTCCGGGGCTTTAGGATCTCCTTCCTCTATATCCTCTATATCCCTTCCTCCTCATCCTTGGAGCAGGGGTGAGGCGGGGAGTGCCCTCAGAAGCAGAGGAGACAGGCAGGAAGGCAGGGTGGAAGGTGAGGGGTGGGCTATCTGTGTCTCAGGCCCTATAAATGGCTCCAACTCTGTTTATCTGCACGCCAAGAACCTGGACCCTCTGAGAGAGATGTCAGAGGCCCAAGGCCAGCCCAAGCCTGACCGCAGGCCCCAGACCATGGCCGACTCCACACCACCCCCATTCTTCTCCCCTGAGGGTGGCCATGGGGGTGAGGGAGCCATATCCCCTTCAGACCTTGCATTCGTTTTGGGGGTTGCTCTCACAAAGTACCGCAAACACAGGGCTCAACAACAGAAATTATTGTCTCGCAGTCTTGGAGCCCAGAAGTCCAAAATCAAGGCGTCAGCAGGATTGGTTCTCCTGGGCTGGGAAGGAGACTCTGTTCCAGGCCTCCCTCCGAGTGTCAGGGAACCTCAGGCATTCCGGGGCTTGCAGATGGCCTTTTTTCCTTGTCACTGAGCCATCTTCCTTCAATGCATGTTTATCTCTCAGTCCAAATTTCCCTTTTTATAAAGGCACCAGTCATATTGAATTAGGGTCCCCCCCCAATGACCTCATCTAACTTAATCATCTACAAAGACCCTATGTCCAAATAAGGTCATGGGTACTGGGTTAGACCTTCAATATCTTTTAGGAAAACCGAACACACAGCTGGGAGCTGCTGAAGCTACTTTTATTGTCCCAAACCAAAAGAATAACTATGAAAGAGCTGACCCTCGTGGGCATACCATGGGCCGCATGCTATCTTAAGCAGGGACAACAATACTATGAAGTTACTTTTATTATCTCAACTTCCCAATGAGAAGGCTAAGGCTTGGAGAGGTTACAGAACCTACCGAGGTCTTACAGCTGATGCATGCCAAAGCCAGACTTTGAACCCAGGGGTCCTTAGCTACTGCTCTTCTGTAATCATATCACATGATGTGAGCACCTGTGCCAGTTCTGGGTATGGTCCATCCTGGCCAGCAGACTGAGCTATGGAGAGAACTCCCTCAGACAACTGGCTGCCCCCACCCCACACTCTAGCTCAATTTGCCACCCAAGAGTGGGAGCAGGCCTGCTGTGGGCAATGTCTCGGTAGGAGATGCTCTGAGTGGACAAATGAGGAGCAGTGGGCTGGGGCACATAGGACAAATGGAGCCTGTTGTGTTCTTTTGTGGGACCTCCCCACCTGGCCCGAGTGGGGCACAAGACCATACCATCTCAAACCCACCTACGGTGCTACAGCGGGAGGGACTAACCCATTTGTCCAGAGGCTCTGTATTTAATGGGGGAAGACTATGGGAGAGAGATGTGAGCATGAAAAGCCTGAAACCCACTGCCTTCCAACCCCACAATCATCCCTCGTGCACTAAACCACAGCCCTGGCCTGGAGCCAGGTCCTCAAATCTTGGCCTTCTCAATAATTCTGTGTGCATGTTGGTGTTCTTGCTATTATTATTACTGTTGTAGTAATCCTTTTACTCAGGGTTTCTTCCCTAGCCACTCTGGGGACAGCACAGACGTTAGCTCATAATAATGTAGTCTAGCCCGGGAGGCAGAACAGGGTGCCGGCACTGGGAATGCCAGCTTCCTCTGGGGCACAAAGGGGCCCTCCCGGGGTTCTGCTCAGCTCCTAATATGGCCACACTTTCTCCCCCTCTCTCGGCAAAGTGGCACCAAAGCTGAGGCAAGATTTAGATGTGTAGCTAAAGCAGTCAGAAGTTAAAACACACAAGACCATGGAGAAACTAGAGCGGGCACAGGATCCCAAGGATGGACATTTAAAAGACCACACTCTTAGGGCGCCTGGGTGACTCAGTTGGTTAAGCGACTGCCTTCGGCTCAGGTCATGATCCTGGAGACCCGGGATCGAGCCCCACATCGGGCTCCCTGCTCCGTGGGAAGCCTGCTTCTCCCTTTCTCACTCCCCCTGCTTGTGTTCCCTCTCTAGCTGTGTTTCTCGCTGTCAAATAAATAAAAAAACCTTTAAAAAAATAAAATAAAATAAAAGACCACACTCTTCCTCTTGGCTGGTCTCTGGCATTTCCACGATTTTACACAGATTAGCCCACCAGTCTTGCAGCAGCGCTGTGGAGTAGACAGCAAGAGCCCCAAGTGATCAGTTGGGGACCCTGAGGGTCAGACATGTGGTCACCAGTCCACAGGCAGGTGGTGGAGGTGGGTTTCAAACCCAGAGCTGCCTGACTGCAAAGCCCAAGCACCTGTCATGCACATGGCAACTGAGTCATGACTGCAGGTCAAGGGCAGTGAACTCAGCTCTTGACTGGGGGTGTTGCAAAGCCCTGTCCTATCGCCCCCACCAGAACAACCAGACCATACGACAATGGCTTCCATGCCAGGCCCACCAGGGTTTGGACCCCTCCTTGATGAGTCCCTCCTCATGCTCCTGAGAGCCCTTAGAAGCCATCATACTCCAGAAGAATCCAAGGATCATGGTCATTTCAGGAGAGAGACAAGCACGCAAATTAAGAAGACCATCTATTCTGAAGTAGGGGAGAAAGATACAGACACCAATCACAGTCCACCAGGGGCCTGGCATCATTCGGATGCATGGAGCAGATAGAACCTCCCAAATGTGCCTCCTGGGGAGAAGCATCAGGGCCGCCGAGCCTGAGGACAAGGAGGGAACAGGACAGTTACCGGGGCTGCTCTAGCCCTGGGCTCAGGGGTGGGTCACGTGAGGCAGCAGCTCAAGAGGGCAGTTAGTCTTGCCCACCAGAGAGCCACCCAGCCCTCCCTGGCTGCCCACCCATCCTGCACCTGCACCCGCCTGCCCCCACTCAGTGAGGGGGAGCTTAGTACAAACACTTCGTGCTCACCTGGTCTCATACTTCTGACATCCTGACTGTAAAACCCATCCCTATCCCACCCCTGCAGAGAAGGGAAGGGAGAGGGCAACTCCTGATGAAGAGGATCTAATTCTTGGCTCCGACTTCCTGCAGAAAGGTGGGAAATTTCTCCTTTTCCAGCATCTCTGGCTATAACCTGTGGAGCCTCCAGCATTCTACCCACTTTCCAGGCTTTCCAGGTACCCAGGACTGAGCACCTTTGTGTCCCACACCCAGAAACTGAACATTGCAGGACAGAGCCAAGCAGCCATCTGTCCCTCTGCAGTCAATATCCAGGGGCAGGAGTGCGGTGTCCTCTTGAGGCAGAGAACCATCCCAGGGTGCTTATTTCTCCAGAAGGATGGCGCAGGCATTCATCAGGGATGAGGAAAGTAGCAGTCACATGCCCTAAGAAGGGCAGGGTGGGGCTGGCCAGTGCAGTGGGAGAAAACAGGGAGCTACCCCAGGACTGGGTCTGGTCACCGTCCCTCATGAGTGGCTTCCACCCCAGCCCCTGATCTTGGAGGTGGCAGGAGAATCAGTCCCATTTCTCACATGTACAAGCCATGGCCCCGGGACAAGGGCCAGAGAGCCTCTGGCAGAAGGGCTCTGCTGTTCATTCTGTCCTCCCAGTGGCTCCACTCCACACCAGCCTTTGGGAGCCCCGGTGTCAGGGGCTATGGGAGGACTGGGGGGGGGGGGGGGGGGGGGGGGGGGGGGGGGGGGGGGGGGGGGGGGGGGGGCGTGGCCAGGGACCCAGCCTCAGAGCAGAGAGGCGGACCCTGGAACAAAGAGACTGGAGACGAACGTGGGGATTACCACTCAATACTCTGGGGCCCACGTCATACACCCCCATGCCACACAGAGTGCCCTACACTCAGGGGGGCCTCGTGGATCTGTGTGCTATGGGCCTTGAACTCTGTTCTGCTCCTAGAAATCTGCTCTCAAAGGGATCAAACTGTGGGTCGGGCTGTGTGCATACTTCCCCTCAGTTCATGCCTGTTCCTTCTCACACTCTTCGCTGTCAGGTGGAGGGACGGGGGAGCGTTCCTCTCAGCGGAACAGCCCAGGGCTACCTCACCAGGCTGGGAGCTCTCTGAAGGCAGAAGCCACATTTCCCTCCTCTGGAAGATGTGGGCTTGGTGGAACCAGACAGAAAAGTCCTACCAAGAGGGCCCTTAGCTCTCCCAGGCCCCCTGCTTATTTCTCTGGATGGATGGTTCAGGCAGGACTAACAGTCTTCTCCCACATGAGCCCTTCCTAGGACTGAACACCCCTGAGGGCAAGAGACTAGGAACAGAGATGCTTTGTGGGGGTGGGAGACATTTCTGGGGAATGATGAGCTTGGGGAGGCCACTGTCTTCCATTAGCCCTTCCTCCACCCCAACTCAGTGACCATCGCGCTTGTACACGCCACGTTCAGCCTGGTGGGTGCAGGCTAGCTTTTCCTAGGGCTCTGGGGCAGAGGCCGTGTGCTTCTGCACACACACACACGTCAGAGTGTGTGCATGTTTGTGTGCCCATCTGTCCTGGGGAGCAATGATAGTTAATAAATGAATGAATGGCAAAAATAGCCTCAAAGGAGCTGAGAGGCAGAAGGCCAGAGCAGCCGGGCATGGGGCCAGCACCCTGAAATGCCAAATGTTAATTTAGCCAAAAAGAAAAAAGGTCCTTTTTGAGACGCCTCCATTAGCCAGGGTCAGGGTCTGTTGCAGTTTCTGGCACTGGCCTAGCCCCAGCCCGGGTATCCAGAGCACAGCCCAGGCATAGGGGGCCCCTGGCGCACCAGGACGGGGCCAGCCCTGGAGAGATGAGGCCCTGTCTGGGGCCCACGAGCTTATGGACAGGCAGGAAGCTGGCAGGCCACTTCCCAGCAGTCCCCCAACAGTCCACCTAGCTGGCCAGCCCTGGGTCCAGCCCCCAAGGTCTAACCAGCTGGGGGAATATTCTAGACATCATCACCCATCTCTTGACCAGGCATGGGCCGTCCCACCTAGACATTCACTCAGAGGCAAGAGATATGACTCAGTGTCCTGGCTATCCCTCACCCTCAGACCAGATCCTTCAAGTGTCTCTTGTGGTCTCTCTCTGGCCTTCTCCCCAGCTCAGAGCCCTCTCCACACTGAGGCCTCCGGTGGTCTGTAGGTGGTTTTGTTGTCCTTTGCTGCCTGAGTATGTGGCTCTTTTTTTTTTTTTTTTTAAGATTTCATTTATTTATTTGACAGAGAGAGAGAGATCACAAATAGGCAGAGAGGCAGGCAGAGAAAGAGGGGGAAGCAGGCTCCCCGCCAAGCAGAGAGCCCAATGCGGGCCTCGATCCCAGGACCCAGAGATCATGACCTGAGCCGAAGGCAGAGGTCCAACCCACTGAGCCACCCAGGCGCCCCTGAGTATGTATCTTAATGAAGTTAAAGAAAAAAGCACATCTGGGAGAAGCAGATATGTGTCCCCCTCTTTCCCAGGGCCTCCAACTTTTGAAAACCACTCTCTGTTTACTTACTGGCTTCGCTAGAATGGTCCTGATGGGGGAGGCTGGTTACAGGCCTCACCTCTGCTGCTAAAAGCCTCTGTCAGCGAAAGCCACCCCCAAATTCAGGGGGGACCTGGCGCAGCTCACTCCCCAGTTTGCACTCACCTAGGAAAGTCCTGCCCCAGTTCCCAGACTAGTCCCAGTCAGTTCCAGAAGCTACCTTACTCCTATGGGGTCTGCGCTAGTCATCGGGTGGCCAGAAGAAAGATACAGTAAGGACGGGATCAAAACCCCCACCCAGCACCTAGCTCTCCTTTCACTTAGCCTTCTTCTGGGAGGTGATGCCATTTTCTTCTACCCTGTTTACTACCATCCACACACAGGCATTGGAGAAAAACACCAGGCTCTCCTAGAACATGCGGGAATTTCAAAGTACAAATGATCCACAGCCAGACAGACCACGGGTCATTATTCAGGGCATTTTACTTGGCAGTCCCTGTGCTCAGTGCTTCGTATATGCCATCACACACAATCTCCAACACAAGCCTCCGAGGTACTGATTTGTATTATATCCCATTTTATGCAAAACAGGCTCAGAGAGGGCAAAGGGCCTGCTAAGGAGGCCCAGCAGGGTACAGTAGACCTGGGATTTCAACCGCATAGGCATAGGCAAGACAGTCATGAGCCCGAGGAGGCTCTACTTGGGGAAGCAGCCACTCACATGGGGGGCAGCGGGGGCAGGCAAGTAATGAACAAGGAAGTCCAATATGCTCTTTGTCAGAGGGTCTCTAAGAAAGGACAATATGTAGAAGTTGTCATGTTGGATTATAAGGAGCTCTGCTGAGGATCATGGGGGCCAGGACACCAGGTCCCAGAGAAGGGTAATGTTCTCAGAGACATCAGATCTCTGGGCACCTAGCTGGGCTGGCTGCTGCAGGGGGTCCCAGCTTCCAGAGGGAGGAGAACTTAGAGGTTGCATGTTTGAGTATTTAACATCCGGACAAAGGCAGAGCCCTAGGGATTTGAGGCAGGGAGGCTGACATGGAATATTTAAATTCTAGGAAAAGGAAAGGAGGGATTCCTTCCAGGTCTCCCCAGGAAGGAGGTGATATCTAGTTCCCCAAAGGCTGGAGAGCTGGTGTCCTGGTCAGGGAGCATGAGGGAGCACTAGGGTAACCAAGGCAAGAAGAAACTAGGAGGTGAATACCCAGGTGCTCTCTGGGAACC